>LZPO01044689.1:55836-75658 GCA_001675575.1 Neotoma lepida
CAGATGGTGACCAATCAGAGAACAACACATGGCTGTTATCAGCTCTGCACCCCTTGGACAAAAGATATAGGACCAACCCACACCCACACCTGAGGGAACCCTTTGAGCCTGCACCCACCTGTACCCTCCTCCAGCTCACCATTCTGGGGCACGTCCTGTTTCTGGGCAGTTCTTTAATCCACATAATATTTGCCCCCCACCTTTGATCTTTGCAGGGAGGATGAATTGAGGAGGACCCTGTGGTGGACATATTCACCCCTATCTAGAGGTAGGCACACCACACCATCTATCTCCATCTCCGGAAAGCCAGAAGAACAGAAGCCAGGTGGGGACAGCAGTGGGCAGTGCAGGCCTGAGCCCTGCCCGAGGGAAGCCTGCCTTCTCTTCTCCCATCCCTGTGTTTTACATAATTAGGTAAGTCACTTAATGTCGTGTGTCTTGTTAGAGAGGCTACTAATCCTTAGAGCTAACAGCACTAATTAGTGTAGAACACTTTGAAAATAGAAGAAATTCAGAGGTGGAATGTAATTGCTCAGTCCTCCTGGTACTGACACTTGCATGGAGTCACAGCAGAGCTGCGGGCCTGGCTGTATCTGGGGGTATGGGTGGGCTGAAGCACTGGGCTGGTGACAAGAGATGGGAAAAAGCTCACTCGTTGTGTCCCCAGGACCTAGAGGTTGGCGTGCCTAGGCTCTATGGCAGAGCTGGGCTGGACTTGGAGCTGTAGGACTATGGCAGGAGTGGCGGGCCCTGGGTTGGGCTTCACACATTGTATGACAGCTCTGCAAGTGTGCTCTATCTCCAGTGCTCGCATCTCTGAAATGGGCTACTGTGAACCTTGTTCTCTGGAGAGTATAGGACATGAGACACCTGGCACTGGTTCTGGTAATTTCTTCTTAAGATCTTCACCTTGGGTGGTAAGTTCTTTAGGAAATAGGCCCAGTCTTAGGCTNTGCTCACCCCTAGATCCAAGGGCACATGAGCCACATGTGGGTATGATGTTTCTCTGTTGCTCTTCAGGGTATCAACTTCCTCGGAATGTGCAGAGCCAATGGCAAACCATTAATCTCTCTAAACCATGATGTCAATATGTACATTTTAAAAGTTTTATTTATAGTGTGTGTGTGTGTGTGTGTGTGCCTACTTGTGTGTGTGCACCATGTGTGTACAGGTGCCTGTGAAGCCAGAAGAGGGCATCAAAGCCCCAGGAACTGGAATGACAGGAAACTGTGAACTGCCTAATATGGGGGCTGGGAACTGAACCTGGGCTCTCTAAAAAAACCAAGACTCACTCTTAAATACTGAGCCATTTCTCCAGCCCCTGGTAAGATGTACCTTTCAAAGCAGGATAATGGTTGGATAAGAATCTTCCCAGAAGCTTATTTTATCCTTGTAAACTGCTGCAGCCAGTCAGCAGGGCTACCTCTAAGTCCAGGGAAAATGGCACAGGGGTGCAGAACCCCCAAGTTCTGCAGTGAGGCTGGCACAGAACACCTGCAGTGCCACTATTAGCAGACACCTTCCTCTTTGAGAGACATAGCCAAGGACTGCAGTGGCTGAGCCCTCCCAGCCCTGGGGGAGCAAGGTTTACAGAAACCAAATGTAAAATACGAGTCTAAAAAGGATTGGGCTTGCTACTGTTATCTGCTTGCTTGCTTGCTTGCTTGCTTGCTTGCTTGCTTGCTTGCTTGCTTGCTTTTTGTTTTGAGGCAGGGCCTTACTACAGAGCCAGAGCTGGTCTGCAACTCTGCTGCATAGGCCAGGCTGGCCTCAAACTTCTAACAGTCTGACCTCAGCCTCCTAACTTATGGAATTACAGGCATGCATAACCACACCTTTGGTTTTGGATTCTGTTTTTAAATTGTGACCCTCCAAATCCAGGAAACTACCAGATCCCCAGCCTCCTGGGTCACACTGAGAAGCCCCTAGGTATCTGCAGCATCCCAAAGCCTCCTCTGGCATTTTGATTCCTTGCTCTGTGACCCTCAGGCTGCTGCTGTCCCAGGACCAGATCTATACAAGGCTCCTACATGACTCCCAAACGCCACACACAGAGCAAAGGTATGTGAAACTTACCCAAGGACCTGGAAGCCTGCAGGCCAAAGGCAGAATTATTCTGAGGAGTCAGTGGGAGTGGGTGGATGGGCTAAGTTGGGGGGCTACTGCCTGAGGATGGTCTTGGCACCCTTCCATGCAGCCAAGGTCTTCCACAGTCTCAATGTTAGATGAACAGCTGGGCATGGTTATTAAGATTCGTACTCAGTAGGCATTTGCTTAAATATGAAGGGAATTGGTCCCTTCAAGGAGAATTTGCTACCAGTGGTTAAAGTTTACATTTTTGAAGAAAAATTAGGATATTTTGAAAATGTATGTCTTTCTCTGTGAGCCTTACAGCTTCCTGATAGTTAGAGACATCTGTACTAAGATGTGTGTGNGCGCGCGCACGTGTGTGTGTGTGTGTGTGTGTGTGTGTGTGTGTGTGTGTGTGTCCCATGACCAGTCATGATGTATAAAATCATACGTGGGTAAAGACCTTTTGAGTGCAGGATGGAGCCATGGAGTTGTGTAGTGCAGAGCACTTTCCTGGTGGGGCTGAGATCATCCTGCAGCTGACCTGAAATAAAGCCCCAGTTGTCCAGTTTGGGCATCAGATCAAAGAGTATCCACGGTTTCTGAAAAGCTGTCAGCATTGTCATTGCTTTTCCAGATATGCATCTGTGAGGGCAGACCTTCCTCAGCAGCACCCACTGAGAGACAGATCTCGGTGGCCTGGACGCAGAAGCAGTGCAGNCCTGCCTTCCTCAGTGATGCCAAGCATCACAACTCACATGAATGGAAAACAGTGCTTCAGTGTTTTCTCTTTAGGAAATAGCTATTTTTTTTTAAACTACAAATATGTTATTAACGACCTTTGTTGTTTTCACATGGGTGAAGTAGTTTTGATTTCCCAGTTCCATTTGTTTGTTTTGTTTTAAATGTATCATTATTGTTATTATAAGTGTGGCTAAGTATATGTGTCTGTGTGTGGACACACACGGGCCATGACATTTATATGGAGGTCAGAGGACAACTTTATACAGACTGTTCTCACCTTAAGCCTTGTCAAGGCAGGAGCTCTCTTGTTTCTGCCACACTGTGTGCCTCAGGCTAACTGGCCTTTGAACCTCCAGGTGATTCTCCTGTCTGCTTCTTATCTTGCCATAGGAATGCTATGATTACAGATGTGCACCACCACATCTGACTTTGTTAGGTAGATTCTGGGGATTGAACTTAGGTCGTCAGGCTTGTGTGGCAAATGCTATTCCACACTGAGCCTTCTCACCAGCCCCCAGTTCCATTTTTTTTTTAGTATGCTAGTGTTAGTAGATGTGAGTCAGGTATCTCTGACTGGACATTTCAGTAATGTTTGAGTGTAAATGTGAAGAGATGCTCACAAGATTTTATTCTGAGTTATATCCAAAGAAAGACATGGAGGTCTGCTTGCAGAAGTGAAATTCTAATACTGGAAGCCTGATCTCCTTGTCTGTGCTCTGTGTTCAGGCTACAACATCCCAGGATGGCGATAGTGTCCAAATTGTTATTAAACAGTATTGTTTTGATATAGGAGAGACTGACAGTTCCCAAACAACATAGGTAGGTAGGTAGGTACATAGATAGATGGAGAGAGAGAGAGAGAGAGAGAGAGAGAGAGAGAGAGAGAGAGGGAGGGAGAGAGAGAGAAAGAGAGAAAGATGAAAACACCACAAAAAATATTAAGAAAATAAAGCTTAGCTGCAAACTGATGGACTCTCAGCATCCTCTCAGCCTAGTGATGTCTGAGCTGGCGGGAGACCCTGGCAACTGTTCACCAGCAATTCAGTGTTTATTCCTTGTGTGTTTCGTAAGTGGTTTTTAACCAGATCCCCTTAAAATGTGTTATTGTCAGAAAATAAACCAAGAAACAAGGGATTGTAATTTAGTACCAGAAAGTTAATTCTGGAGCCCTCTGACCTTCGAGTGGTCACATGGCTATTGATTTTCAATACCATGAGGTGGTGTGCCACCCTAGGCGTGGGGTTCAGTGGATTCCAAGCAGTTTCTCCCTTATCAGTTGAGTCCCTGAGTACTTGAGCATTAAGACGACAAATGTCCACAGTTAACGGCGTGTCACATGGCAGCCGGGTGGACGTGCCAATTTTCTAATGAAGTCAGGTTGTTGGCAAACACAGCAGTCATCGCATATCGAAGGAGGACTTCTTTTGTGTATTTCCAACACTCTCAAGTGCTTCTAAAGATATCCATTCCGTCCTTGTGCACGGGCCAGGCACCAAGGGAGGAGCATCCATCCACTGTCAAGACAAAAGCTATCAGGAGCAGAGTTGAAAGCAAAATGGAGCTGAGTTCCACAGATGTTGGAGATATTTTTTCCGGTTGCACTCTGCAGGAATTACTCCAAATAGATACAAGGGCTCCGAGGCCCTTGCATCTCCATCAGAGAGAGGAGGCTGGGGTCGTCCCTCACTACCAGCTCAGCTCAATTCCATTCCTGTCGCTGTTGAAGGAAGAGAAAGGGCCAAAGCCTTTAAAGAACAAACCAGGATGTAACTGGACTCACTCAGCTGTCATGAATGACCCGGCCAGTCAATGAAGAGGTGCCCCAGGCCCTCAGATAATCTGACCACCCTGTACCTCTTCCTCAACTCCCAATCGATAGCAAACTACAGCTGCCATCTTGTATTGATTATTGAACATGTTGTGTTCATGGGAAGAAAAAAAACATTGCTTTTAAATATCAGCATTATAAGTAATTTAAAATGTTGGTGGTTTTGTCTGAGTGGGAATATGTGTGATCAAATTGTTAAGCAATGGGAAGGAGAATGGGTGCAGTGTACAGAATTATTAAATCACACACAAAAAAATCAATGGTTGGTCTGGCCAGACGAGCATTTCTCAGGTAAGTCACAGAAAGTCAGACGCACATCACGCTGGACTTTTTTACAGAAATGGCGAAATTTATAATGAAATTCAACAAGGAAACTGGAAAAACAGCCAAATTGGTGCAGCAAAGTGGTTAATAGGGTCATTAGCCTCCTCGCTGTATTTTTTTGGACACTGTGTGCCTGTACTGCGGTGCTCGACAGCAGATTGCAGGAACAGGCTGACAGTTAGGCGCTAGCTCAGCAGTGCCGGGTACAAACTGCCATCTTCCTGTGGATTTACAGCTGCCACTTCTGCTGCTTCAATTAGTTCTATAGCACACAGATGTTGCTTAAACGCTGCTGCTAATGATACTGCAATAAGCCTAAGATTCATGCCATATTTTGAGGCACGTAAATTTCTCAAGTGGCACAATTAAAGTGGAAATATTAGGTGGCGAGAACTTGGCAGTGTCTCCAACTTGGAAGGCGCACCCGCTATGCAATAATGGGTCAAAAATTCATTCAAGTTTTACTGCTGTTCCGAGTTTTAAAAGACTTTTCACAGTTGAATGCTAAGTAGTAAAAAGCAGGGCACTAGGAAATGAGAACGAGGCTCTGTTATTCAGAACTGACTTTTAATTTCAAATTGAAATCACATGCTTACTTTTCTGGACATGACAGAAGGGATAAAAGGCACAGGCTGGGGAGATCTTTGTCTTTAAGAGCAGAATGTCCTGAGTGGAGATAATTTGTGGCTGGGTACCAGGTGAGGCTGAAGCCAAACGTAGGTCTAGTACTTGATATTCATTCTCAGACAGGGTCCCGAACTGTAGGCTGGGAAAAATGTGTTGGAACACATGCACATGTGTGCAGATATGCTCGGCTGACCCCTCCTACATCTGAATGCACACTCATGCTCACACACACACACACACACACACACACACTGACATGCTGTCTTTCCTCCTCCATACATGTGCATGTGTCCCAACATACCTCTCCCTCCTGCGCACACATGTAGACATGCTGTCTGCCTCTTGGGTGTACACATACACACACATGCACACCAGCACGTGCAGACTGCCTCCTATACAGGTAAAGAAGGAAGCAGCCAGTGGGATTTCTGAGAACCTCCAATAGAATTTCTTCCCCTCATTTGTCATCCCAGGCACAGTCCCTTGCCTGTCGCCAAATTTTCTTTTCCATGAAAAATCTCTCTTTCGGAGAAGAGCTTCTCCCTGACTGGTTGTCAAACACGCTTTTGATTTTCTCACATACTGACTTAAAAGGCCAGCGGCCAGGCAACACCTCAGACGCCCACTGGCCTCTCTGCTCCTGGAATCTTTGTGTGGGGTGANGGCTCACCCCCACCCCATTTTAACTTATTGATTGGAACTGTCAAGTAAATGACTCCATTGCACCTAATCAGAATCATAGACTTCTGCCATCCCAGTTAGATCTAAATTCCTGACCATGCTCCTGAATTCTGTGTGACTACCAGAGAGGGGCATAGGAAGTGCCACCTGACTCCCTCTGGCCTGGCTCTTCTCACTTCTCTGTACCAGGGATGAAGGCCACATGCACCACCAGGCATCGAGACCATTGCAGTCTTGTGTGTATTTGCAAAATGTGTAGCNTCCCCTTAAACGGTGTTCTTCCTTCAGTGTAGTCTTCCCCAGGCAGACTCAGAGCTGGGCCGGTGATGAATAGTGGGAAAATTCTACCAGCTTTCTCCCCGGCTCCCTCCTCTGCCGTGTGCCACCCTTCCTCCACCCTTCCTTCCCAGCCTGGTCTCTCCTTCCCTCCCCTGCCCCTCATTCTGTACCTGAACCACTTGGATTATTTACAGCAAATCTAACAGATGTCAGTATTGTCTTGTTCTGCAGCAAAAGGACAATGAGTTCCCGCTGACCCTGGTACAATGGATCTCACCGGAGCACGATATGTATTTTATATGGGTGGTGAGAAGCCTACAAGTAATTGAGAGAGAGAAATGTCACTGTAGCATTTCTGTTGACACTGCACTCCTCTGCAAGGAGAGGAGCCCCAGCCTGGTGGCAGGGANACTATATCGCTGAGCTGGGGACCAGGACCATGTTCTTTAGAAAGGAGGAGGTAGTTTAAATGAACCCACTCACATTTTCCCAACTAACGGAATATTCCCAGGACCACAGGGCCCNGGAGAAGTCTGCTGGCTGCTTCCCNCTTGCTGGGGTGCGTGTGGACTCTGAGCCCAGCTGCTAACTCCGATCTGCCTTTCCAGCTCTCTTTATTGTCTTCCATAATGCTTAACGTACTGTTTGTATATGTTGTCCTTGCAGTATATTTTGATGAACTCTCGTATATTTTATTCATCTCTGGCTTTCTAGGAAGGCGAGCTCNCAGCAACACTGTGAATAATTATTTGCCACTATCAATCAAGTGTCTACGTGTCGCCTCATGGGACAGCCTGGATCCTTACTGGGACATGTAACACTTGCTCTTTGGGGCCATTTTGCTCTTTGTTCTGGGGTCTGTTGATGGGCTCTTCCAGCTGTACACTGGCTTTGGAGAGCACCATTTCCACAGGAGGCAGCAGACATCATCGGAGCATGCGCCCTGACAAGGAACCTGCCTGGAGCCCAGAATGCTTCTGAACTTAAAAGTGAGGACTCAAGGGGTAGAGAAACAGCTCAGTTGATAAAACCCTTACCNTGTAAACATGGGGCCTGGAGTTTGAGATCCCACCCACTATGCACATAAAGTCCCAGTGGGTATGGTAGCCTGTGTGGGAGATGGACACAGCGGAATNCCTGTAGCAAGCTGAATCAGGAAGCTCCAGAGAGACCCTGCCTCAGTAAATCAAGCGAGGAACAATTAAGGAAGACACACTATGTCAGCCTGGGCCTCCACACAGAGGAGCACATACGTTCTCCTGCATGTGTGAACATCCTTCTGCATGCATATGAACCCNCCNCACACACACATTGAAGAACAAATTAAAGGCTCAGCAGCTCATCATGGTAGGTGTGCTAACTACACACTCCTTTCCCACATGGTGTTCCATTGACACTCTNAAGTTTAGAGGGAGAATCCACTGAGAGTCATACTCGAGGCCAGTACTAACCANCATGTCGCTTTCTCTATCTTCCAGTTCCCACTGTAGATGTGCATACATAATCCTAGGAGTACTAGAAAAAGTGACTTTAGATCCATAATGGCCACCCAAGCCCAGTGTCTGGGAGTCTGTCCCTGAGAGGATGGGTATTTATTGAGCAGGCACCTTGCAGGGACACCACTGTTTCAGCTGGGACCAGCCTTCTGGTGGCTTCTTTCCCTGCTTCTGAGCATGTCTCCCAATTGCTCAGAAACATGGGTGCTCTTAGGTCCTANAGTATCCTGGGCTATGTTGTTTGCAAATGTTTGGGAAACAAATAGATGCTATTCTTTAGTGCTGTCCTTCAGTCCCAAGACNGATGTTGNGCCTGGCATTTCTAACTCTGGGGAGGCAGATGCTGAGAATGGTTTTTAGGGAAAGGTAAGTCTGTGGGTGAACCAAGTTCTCAGCTTGTCATGGTTGCCTGTCTGTCTATCACCAGTAGGTCAGTCTGACTGGACCATGTGTGCCTGAGAACATAGTGATGCTGGACCCAAGTTCAAGTGGAGGGGATGTGGAGGTCAAGCAGGGTCTGAATGACAAAGGCATCCTCCTCCTCTGGTGGCAGGTATTTAGCAGATGGGGAAATATTAGCAGATGGGAAANCAGCAGATACATTTAGAGCAAGGTGCGAACCTCAGCCACCAAATTCCAGTACTAAATATGTATGTTGCACATCATACTGCGATGCTGCTGATCACCTGATGAGCCCAGGAAACTGCCCTTGTGACAAAGCCAAGTGATGATGGAGGAAAGAAAACTCAACACTTGAAGATAAACTCATCAGGAACTACAGTGAGGAAGAAAACTGAAATCTGCAAACTCTCAGATGTGCATTCTGAAGGGTGAGCTGCCTCCTTCCATGGGTAAGTGCGATGCTAAGGAAAAAGGTCCCTTCCCTTTAACCAGATGGTATTGAAACTGTTAGTTAGCAGTGTTTTAAAAATGAAATTCCAGCCCGGTGGTGGTGGTGCACGCCTTTAATCCCAGCACTCGGGAGGCAGAGGCAGGTGGATCTCTGTGAGGTCGAGGCCAGCCTGGGCTACTGAGTGAGTTCCAGGAAAGGCACCAAAACTACACAGAGAAACCCTGTCTCAAAAAAAAAAAAATGAAATTCCAACCGAGCGGTGATGGTGCACACCTTTAATCCCGCAGAGGCAGGTGGGTCTCTGTGAGTTTGAGGCCAGCCTGGTATAGAGAGAGAGATCCAGGACAGGCTCCAAAGCTACATGGAAACCCTGTCTTGAAAAACAAAAACAAAATAAAATTCCAATCTATTTTTTCTGTTTCAAAACTGAAAAAAAAATCCACAAATAACAAACACTGTCTCTGAGCAAACCACTCCCTTAGTGGACCACACCATCTCAGTCCTGCCACACATCTCCTCACTGAACCCCCACACTTCCCAGGGCCTCTGGTGGGGGCCTGTGACTTCCACCCTAACTGTGGAGAGACTNAGGCTGAGTTTTCTAGCTCTCCAGGACTGTAGATAGTATGAATGGAAAGACTGAATCAGGCTTTCGGACTGCAAGTGTAGCGGGTTGTCAGTCTTGTCTTGGATGCCAGTGCATTGCTCAAAGGTAGCCAGGGTCCAGCTCTCAGCTATGCTCTCAAGACTTAACCATGAACAGAGCCCCTACAAGTACAGAAAATAGACAGGGAAGCAGAAGGGAATGAGGGTGGAGAGTGAGGGCCAGGCGTTGATCTGCTCTGGAAGTTTCCTAGAGTCTGTTACCTTGCAAGTCTAAAGATGGGATCCCAGTTCTGGAAACCGAACACTCAGNATAGACAAGATCTGTCNCCCCACAAAGTCCTTCATTCCGTTTAGATAGTCCCTACCTCCCATCTTAAGCNTGACCTGCTCCTGAGGATTNAGTAACCTTAAATCAAACTAGAGACCCAGAGTCCTTGATAAAATTGGCTTTGTGGGATTTGTCCCCCAAAACTAGATGAGTGTGTGAAATCTGCCAGTGTTGTTGGCACAGGAGGGCCCTAAGCAGGTGTGAGGAAGTTAACCAAGTGAGGCCCTAATCCATTTTGTTCTGCAATTTATACTTCAGTGTGGTTTCCTTGGTAACTGATGAGAAGGTTGTTATGACCTCTGCATTCAGTAGCTCTAAGGCCCAGCTGCTGGGGTGTCAAGAGGGCAGGTAGACTTTGTCCAGGGGTTAGGCAAGATCCCTTAGCCCTTCTCCAGCTTGTAAGGTCCCCATTTCACCCAGGTGCCACCATATTCCTACACCAACCCTGCTCTGTGTCCCCTGTCCCTTCCCATATTCCTACACCAACCCTGCTCTGTGTCCCCTGTCCCTTCCCATATTCCTACACCAACCCTGCTCTGTGTCCCCTGTCCCTTCCGTGTTGACCTCTGGTCTTGTAACAGTCTCCAGTCCAGTTTTGGGGTCACTAATNNTAGTCCACACCCCATTAGTCNCCAGCTTCTAAGCAGCAGGTGCAACATCTACTCAGTCACTGTCCAGTCTATATCCAGCAGCAAGTACCTCATGCAAGCAGGTCCCTGACAGCTGTCTGCTGTGGCAACCCACCAAGTATGGTGACCGTTTCTCCCTTCCTTTAAGACTCATTTTACATATAGCATTTGGTATGCCTCAGCTTGACAGTTTTCTAAATTTAATCTGTTTTTCCACTGACTCTCATTGTTATTGGAAAACTATTACTACCTGAAGTGTAGTAAGAATGTTTTCGAGTGAAATTTGGCCAAAGTTCAGGCAACATAGTTGGGGTGATACACACCCCCAGAACTTCTGGCAGCACTCTGGCAGCTCTGAGCCTCTGCTTCCCACTTCCCTTGTGATCTCACTGACCCCTCTCTTCTCTGTGAAACCAGAACAATGTTCCCAGTGACACAAGCCCATCACCAACCACTCTATGCCACTAAGTTGTTGCTTCTCATATTCTTCCTTGTCTATGTTGAAATTGTGTTAAGTTACATTGGAATAAAACAAATTGGAAGCATTGGGCACTGATGCCCAAAACCCACAGAAAATATGAGGAAAATGATATCCATCAATGAATATAGACAACAAAATACCTAACAAAATACTAGCAAAGAAAGTCAAGCCAACCTGTTGCCAAGTTTGCCAAGTGGGTTTTTCTCTGGAATGCAAGGTTGGTTTTGTGTTTGGAAATCATCAAAATGTGCCATATATTTAAAACAATAAAGGATAAAATTCATATGATTGTCTCAGTAGAGTTAGCAAAGGCACTTGGTAAAATCCCATAGCCAGTCACCTGTGGTGATATTTTATTTGTGCTCTAATAAATAAAGCTTGCCTGGAGATCAGAGGAAAAGGCCAGCCACTATAAGTAAAAACAGAAATCAGACAATGATAGCACACACTTTTAATCCTATCATTTGGGAGGCAGGGATCTGTCTGGATCTCTGTGAGTTCAAGGCCACACTGGGGAACAGAGCCAGTCACAATGACACACGTCTTTAATCCCAGCACCAACCATAGAGGTCTGAAGGTCTGTACAGACAGACAGGAAATTGATGTGGCTGGGCTGAGAGAGCCAATGAGAAAACAGAACAGAAAGGAATATAAGCATGGGTATACAGGAAGTCTCTCTCTTTGGAAGCTGTGAGTTGGTGAGGTGAGGTTAGTTGTGGCTTTCCCTATTCCTCTGATCTCTCAGGGTTTCACCCCTATATCTGGCTCCGTGTTTTTTAGTTAATAAGACCATTTAGCAATTAATCTACAGTAGCCATAATGAATCTCAGCAACAACAAGAACAAGAACTTTCTCTGTCAGATAATAGGACAGAAAAGGGACCGCCCCCCCCCAGCCAGCACCAAGGCAGAGACAGGGCAGCCAGTAGGCCTTCTCTCTCAGCTCCTGAGTGGGGAACCTAGCATGCTGGCCTGGGCAGTGAAGCAAAGCAACAGTCACCAAGATGGGAAAGGAAAAAAGCAAAAGTGCCCCTATGTGCTGATGAAGCCATTGTGCATCTAGAAAATCCCAGTGAGTCAGCAAGAAAAAACTGTAGATCTGACAGCATGAATTATGCAAGGTCATATCAAATCCAATATATGCCCTCCCCCAAAAAAAGCCCAATGGATTTTTAAATATTCATGTATCTTTATTTTTATGTGTATGGTTGCCTACATGTATGTCTCTGCATCATATGTATACAGTGCCTGCAGAGGCCAGAAGAAGACATCAGATTTTCTGGAATTGGATTGATAGAGGATTGGGAGCTGCCATGGAGGTGCTGGGAATAAAACCGGTGTTGTCTGTATCAGCAGCAAGTTCTCTNAGCTGCTGAGCCGTCTCTCCAGCCCCAAAACAATGCACGTTTACATGCTACTAGCAGACAAGTGGAAAGAANTGAACGTAGGCATTTTTTAAAGTCAGAAGAAGCAGTGTGCTCAGGAAGAGTTGTGATGAAGGACACATTTGATCTCCAAACCAAGAATGAGCAAACATTTCTTAGGTGCTGAGGATGGAGCTCACATGCTAGGTTGACTGCCCANTAGATACAAAGCTGTGGATTTGATCCCCAGCACCCATACAACCAGATGTGATGGGGAACTCCTGACATCCGAACACTTGGGAGGTGAAGGCATGGGAGATCAGAAGCTCATGGCCAGTCTGAGGCCAACCTAGGCTACATGAGACCCCATATTAATGGAGAGATATACCATATTCATGGCTTCAAAAATCAATATTGTCAAAATGTCAACTATCCACAGATCGATCTGAAATTTCAAAGCCATTCCAACCAACATTCCAGCAGGCTTATTATAGAAACTGGCAAAAAGAAAATTAGTTTGAATTTTCTATATGAATGTAGAGAACGTGGGGGAGTCCAACAACCTTGGGAGATGGCAAAGCTGGATGATGTCAACACCTGTATCCATAACGACCAAAGACTGGGAAAAACTCACCTGGCACCCAGTAGGAAATTGAGCACACAGCCTGTGGTGTATTTATACAATAACATGCTACACCACCACAAAGAGAAATGAGCTAGCTACAGATGCACCGTGGGCCTCTCTCTTGGGTGCGATGCTGAGTGCAGGCAGCCAAATCCAGTAGAAGTTCTTTCCACTCACCTTATTTACATGAGGAAAGACAAATGCCAAAGGATGGTTGCCCAGGTGGCAAGGAGCACTACACTAGGAAGGAACATGAGGGAACTTCCTGGGGGTACAGAAAGATCTGTTCTTGGCAGACACACAGGCTGAGGGACTGTACCTATTATTTGTCAAACATGTTCAGTTAATATTTATGCATTTCAAAGCATATGAATCCTACCTCAAAGGAGGTGGTAATGAGTGGTAGGGCAGGAGGCACAGATGAAAGAGAGAATAGCAAACTGGGTTAGGAAGATGGCTCAGTTGATAAAGCCCTTGCTTTGCAAGCTTAGAGACCTGAGTTCAATCTCCAGAAACCATGTTTAAAAAAAAAAAAATTCAGCACTGGGAGATAGGGCTAGATCCCTGCTGCTTACTGCTCAGCCAGCCTGAGCTTACCTGTCAAGTTCTAGACTAGTGAGATCCTTGTTCCATAAATCAAGATGAATTGCACCTGATGAACTTCAGAGGTTGTCATCTGGCCTCCACTTGCACACTTAGGCATGTGCACCTAAGTGTTCACATGCACCCCTCCGTCTCTCTGTCTCTCTGTCTCTCTGTCTTTCTGTCTCTCTGTCTCTCTCTGTCTCTGTCTCTGTCTCTCTCACACACACACACACACACACACACACACACATACACACGATGACAAAATGCTGACGTCTTGAAGCTGACTTATAGATGTGTTGTGTTTGCCCCGTCATTCTGTTTATGTGTTTGAAAATCTAAATAAGAAGAGATCTTTTTAAGTTTAGCAACTCCAGAAGAAATAATCTATAGAACACCTGGATAAGTACAAAACACAAAATAAGGTGCTTCCCCAAACTGGGTTTATCTGATGGGTCGAGCTGAGTGTCTCTGTCTTGGGCTTTGGTCCCTCGGGGCTGTCCCTCAGCTGGTGAATGGCCAAGCTGCCCATTGCCTTCTGGAGGAATCTCTGAGTGGAGATGGTATCTGGGAGTGACTGGGGATAATTGAACTGCTTCCTTAGCCCATGTTGTCACTTGACATCTCTCTCTGAGGCCAGGGCTGTGTCTTCCCAGCATTGTTTAGTGGCATGGCTGGAGGCTCTGTGCTCTAACCGTAAAGTCAGAAAGAAGGGAGTAAACTGAACAGCAGCAACATCGGGGGGCTTCTGGTTCATTTTAAGAAGTCTGGGGGGTAGGTAATGATTCTGAGGGAGAGAATAATCTTAGAAGTATGTCTTTCATTTACCTGAAAAATAAATAACCTGGCAAGAAAAATGAGGGAATACCGGGCTGTGTATCCCACCATCCTTGAGACACCATGCCCCGCAGCCACTGTAGATTTAAGAGGTTGACAATGGTTTTGATCGTCGACTATCAGGGCTGTGCACTTTCTATCTGGCAGCGTCCACTGGCCAGTGAGCATGTGCATCTGTCACCTAATGAGTGTGTTGCCCATCCACAGTGGGTGATACAGCATGGAGGAAGCACCCAGGGGAGTGGTACAATGGAGCCTCTGCCGGCACTGGAACCTCTAGTGCCAGCTTCTGAGCTCCAGATTTCTGACTTCAATATATGGTTTTGTGACTTCCCTACTCTGTGTAATTTGGTGACTTTAAAATGGGCACCATATTTTTTTTTTTCTGCAACCTCAAGGAAGGTTAGGGTTTATAGTAGTGGCACAACCTAGTGTCAGGCTGAATCGCTGTGCTCTTACTGCTAAGTACAGAGGTGTCCTTGGATTGTTTCTGTATATGGTGCAAGTTCCTCCAAATAATCCCTGATGCTGCTGCAGTCCAGGGGTGCCCTGACAGTGTTGGCATCAATGGCAATCATAATATCTTGATATTATAGAAATTTTTTTTNAAAACAGCATGCAGGTTTTAACATTTAGAGTGCTGTTACATTCACTATCCAGATGAGCTAAATAGTTATAAACTCTATGCTTTTTGTGTATCAAATAACCATCCTGAATGGTCTAAGTATAAGATTACAAGAACCCTGTGGAATTAGCAAGTACTTGAAAAACATTAGGGCAGAAAGTGATCCTGATCCCTCACGGTGTGCAGAGAAATCCAAAAGGTAGCTGGGAGTTGTTGGGAGGTAGATGGCCCCTGAATAGTGTGTAGCACACGGTTGCTGTAAAGACCCCGAATCAGGAGCAATCACTCCAGGCCCTGTGTGTGAGCCTGTCCTGATTAGCACCGTCCTCTGTCACCTTGCATGGGTGAATTCTGAAAGCTGGTGGCTCAGGGGACCTTGAGGTAACACTGGCTCCAGAATGGACATCCGCCTCACCTAGAGAGTCTCTCTCTCTACTGTCTCAAAGACACATCATCCAGCTGGAGGGAATATGGTGACCCGACTCAGAGGTTCACATGGTGTGTACCCTCAGCCAATGCTCATGCATTAAGGGTTGGGCCATCGACCATTCAATCCCCAGCTCCCCAGCATGTGCAATAATGAGACACGGTCCTTACTCACCTGGCNGCCAGGCATNTTCTAAGGCTGGCATCTAGACAGCTGAGCAACACACACTCCTCAGGATTGCTGCCACACCAGCCATCTGCATGAAAGTGTAAGATCTTCTAATTATTTTTTTAAAGACAGGTCAAACTTGCTTCTGAAGAGAAAAAGGGTGGCTGCAGATCCATCCCAGAGAGCTACTGGCTTGGTGCCTCCTTTTCAATGGGGCTGCTCCTTTGGGACTGTCAGGATGCCTGCTAATCCATGTCATGAATTCAATCGAGAACTTTCTCCAAGAAAAGTGAAGTGCCATCCACAGTGTGTGAGGAGAGCTGGATACTCTCCACCTGTGGAGCTCAGAAAGCTCAGGAGTTGGCAGAAGCCATCACCTCCATAGCNGGCCTGGTCTGGCATGGCCTGCTCACCCCAGAAGGGGCAGCATGAACAGGCGGGAGACAGGATGCCTCCAGCTACAGAGATCCAGGATGAGGTTGCTGGGCAGAAGCACAGGGCAGCCACCAGGGTTTTCTCCTGGCTCCATCCACTCTGCACATGGGATGCATGCTGGACCAGGCCTTATGGAATTGGTCTGCATGTCAGCTCAGGCTAGTGAGGGGCCCTTTGGAAAAGCCTGAGCTATGGATGGAGAGGAAGCAGAAAGAGGCTCTCTCTGGGGCCCCAAACAGGTTAGGGAGAGAAAGACTCCACTGGGGCTGTGGTTCCTGCACAGATTCTAATGTGATATTTGGTGAGTTTTAAAGTATGCACTGCATTGTGAAACCAATACCCTGGTCCAGATACAGACCTTTTCCCAAGCACTCTTATTTGCCATAGCCGAAAGGAAGAAGCAATATGTTCTTGGTATTTGTAGATGGAGAAGCACAATGTGGCATGTCTATATAAGGGAATATTATTCAGCCTTTAAAAGAAATAAAATCCAGGCTACACTTATGTGAGGTCCCTAGAGTAGTCATATGCCCAGAATCAGCAGAACAGTGGCATGGGGACCGGGGACTGAGAGTTTAGTGGGAACAGCTTCCACTTGGGAAGTCAGAGCTCTGAAGCTAGAGGTTGGCAATAGTACACAGTGTGAATGCTCTTCACACCACAGAACTTGCCACTTGAAACCCAGTAAACAGGAATCTTACATATATCTCTCCAGCATTTTTAAAGCTTACAGAGATACAGAAAGATTTTAGTGAGTCATTACCTTGCCCTGCCTTCTATTGCTATGGGCAAATTGGGGTTGAACTTAGTGTAAGAAAACCACAGTATATCTGAAGAGAAACAGCAGAGGAGGAGTGGATGGGGCAGGCAACAGGGGGGCGAGAAGAGGAGAAGGAGGGGAAGCTTTGGTTAGGATGCAAAAACAAGAAAATAATGGTGACATCCAGCCCAGACTACTGCTGGGAGCCATGTCTGGGTCCATGACCCTGCTGCAGCTGGGCTCTGAGTTGACATCCACGGCTCCTGCTGCCACAAAGGGCTGTGCAGAGGTGCGCAATCTGGGCCAACACCATGTTGGTCTTAGAGGGTCAAATATCCATTGGAGCCATACAGACCTGCGTGGCCCATGCTGCCTCTCGGTGCCATGGTGTTGTCTGGTCCGAGCTGCAGCTGTCTGGGTCTGTGGCCCTACGGCAGTCAGGGTCTGTGATGATGTCCATGGTTCCTGTTACCATTGAAGGTTGAGCAGATACCCAGGATCTGGGCTGCCACCTGGGAACATGTTGGTGTTTGGGGGCCATGCTACCACTTGAGCCATGCTGAGCTGGGTGATCTGCAATGCCAACTAAGGCTACAATGACATCGGGCCCAGGCCGTTACCAAGGACCGTGTCTGGGTCCATGGTCCTACCACAGCTTGAATTGTGCTGAGGTCTGTGGCCCATGGTGTCACCAAAGGCCACACAGATGCCCAGGATCTGAGCCTCCACTATGGCCTTCTTGGTGACCTAGGGCTGTGCTGCTGCTGGGCCAGTACAGACCTGAGTAACATGTGCTGTCACCAGGGGCCAGGGTGTCATATGGGCCTGAGATGCAGTGGGGCCCATGTCTGGGTCCGTGGCCCTGCTGCAGACAGGACCTGGGCTAATGTCTGAGGCCCCTGTTGCCATCAAAGGTAATGTGGATACCTGGGCTCTAGGCCCACACCTGGGGTCATGTGGGGGTTCGAGGGCTATGCTGTTGGGTCCATGCCAATCTAAGTGACCTGCACTGCCAACTGGGACTATGGTGACATCTGAGCCTGGGCTGCTGCCAAGGACCATGTCTGGGCCCATAGTCCAGTCACAGCTGGGGTCTGTATTGGTGTCCATGGCCTATAGCACCACAAAGGGCCACTCAGACATCAGGGGCCTGGGCTACCATCTAGGGTCAGGTTAGTGTCTGAGGGTTGAGCCTCTGTGCCAAGGCCATGCAGATCTGAGTAGCATGCACTGCCACCTAGGGCCATGGTGTTGTCTGGACCTGGGCTGTTCTCAGGGGCCATGTCTNGGTCCATTGCCCTGCAACAACCACAGTCTGTGTTGATGTCTGTGGCTCCTTTCATCACCAAAAGCATTGAGGACAGGGCTGCACAGAGTTGGCCCTGCCCCTCCTGGGCTGCAGCACTCTGGAGAACAGGCCCTGCACCTCCCCAGGGCAGCACAGTAGAGCTGTCCCTGCTTGATGGAGTGTGGGTAAACTGGCCCTGAATACCCAAGAGTGGGAGAGCTAGCCTCATAGTCTGTTGCATGGTGGTGTGGGCGAGGGAGAGATACCCTCCTTGCTCCACACCCATCTCCTCTCACCAACTATTGCAGGCTAGAAAAGCTGGTCCCAACTCACAAGAGTTGGAGAGCTGATCCTTTTCCTCATAGGCTGCAGCATTCAGGAGAGAGGGCCCTGCACCTAGCCTGGGCAGCATGGTAGAGCTGACCCTGCTGATGGAGGCCCAGGTGATCTGGCACCATGAATGCATGTGGGAGATCTGGCCCCATCCTTCATCTCCATACAGTGGAGTGGGCAAGGGAGAGATGACCTCACCCCTACCAGGCCCCTCACCTCCTGTGGTGGGTGGGTGAGCTAGCCCTGAGGTCATGAGAGTGGGAGAATTGGCACTGCCCCCCACTGGCAGCAATACTCAGGAGAGCAGGCCCTGCACCTCACCTGGGCAGCACACTAGAGCTGATCCTATTGGCAGAGGCGAGGGGGGTGTGGTGCAGGTGAGCCTGGTCTGTGGATGTGAGAGAAGGAGCGCTGCCCCCACCCCCTCCCTCAGATGCCATGGGATGGCAAGGGTAAGGGAAATATGCCCTCCTCCGACTCCTTGCCACTAGTGACAGGGGGAAGAGCTGACCTCAGGGGCATGAGAACAGAAGAGATGGCCCTGCCCCTCACCAAATGCAGCAATCCTGAAAGCAGGTCCTGTATCTCAACTAGGCAAAACTGTAGAGCTGGCCCTGGTGGTGTGAGTGCAGGAGAACTGGCCTCTCTTCTTGCTGTCTGCTATATTGGGCAGTGCTGGAGAGCTCACCTCGGTTGTGATGATGAGGGAAAGCTGGCAGGCTGACTAGCCCAGCTACCACCCAGGCCCATAACAAGGACTACAAGGTAGCCCACCCCAACATCCACCTCATCTATAAATGGCTGGAGCATGTGAAGGGGCCAGACCTGCAGATCCAAAGCTACAGGATCTCCAAGACACAAGGCAACAATACGATATCCAAGAGGAGCCCCAGTGAGAGCCCAATATTGAGGGTGTAGGAGAAGCCAGAGGCCTTGAACCAGACCAATGACTCATTGCAATGAACATTACAAGTAAAGATGTATGGACTAAAGGGTATACTGTGTGACTCACTGGGCCACACTACAGCTTCCATGCCAAGACTGGTTTCTTTTATTTGTTTTGTTTGTTTGTTTATTTTGCTGTTTGGTTTTACTTTTAAATTTTGTTTTGAGGTAGAGGTTGGAAGGGCAGGGGGCAGAAGTGGAGGATGGGAGATGAGTGAGATCAGGATGCATGACGGGAAATCCACAAAGAAGCAACAAAAAGTTTTAAAAATCATACAAGAAAATAAATTTAAGAAAGAAAGAGAGAGAGAGAGAGAGAGAGAGAGAGATAAATAAATAAATAAATAAATAAATAAATAAATAAATAAATAAATAAATAAATCACAGCAAATGCTCCTCTGCACTGGGGCTTCTCTCTCTCTCAGAAGGGCACTGTGAAACTCTGCCATGTCAAAAGCCCACAAATACTTTTGGGGTGTGTGTGT
>LZPO01044689.1:75664-93547 GCA_001675575.1 Neotoma lepida
GTGTGTGTGTGTGTGTGTGTGTGTGTGTGTGTGTATGTGTGTGTGTGCGTGTGTGTGTGTGTATGTGTGTGTGTGCATGTGTGTGTGTGTGTGCACATGCACAGCTTATGTTCCTGTATATACATGTGTATATGTGGGTATGTGCATGCCTGGAGGCCAGAGTTCAATGTCAGGTGTCTCTCCCTGTCTCTCTCTTCATCTCATTTTTCATGACATTCTCTCACTGTTCCTGGAGATCAGTCTACCATGCCTGCTGCTTACCGCCATGCCTTCCCTGCCATAATGAACTCTTATCTTTCTGGAATGTAAGCCAAAATAAACTCTTTCTTCCATAAGTTGCTTTGGTTATGGTATTTCATTGAAGCAACAGAAAAAATAACTAATACAAAAGTTAGTACCAAAGAGTGGGCTGTTTGTGTGAAGAACTTGACCATATTGTTTTTGAAGAGATGTAGAAGTTTGGACCAGAATAATGGTTTAACATTAAGTAAAACTTAACATGGGCCATTGTAGTAAGATCATGGAGGACTGCAGGACTGAGAGCAATGTGAACTGTGTAGGTCCAGCTCAGGGGGTTTCAGAGTGAAAGAGTATTAGCAACTGGACTAGAGACCATTTGCATGATATTTTGTAAAAAAAAAAAAAAAATCTGGATGCCTCTTGCTCATGTCCTAAGAACTTGCCTGAGGATAAATTTAGAAATAATGGACTCCTTTCTTCAGTGGTGGAAATTTCAAGAGTGTGTAACATTGAGTCTGTGACATGGTTATTGTTGATTACTCTTATGCAGATCAACTAAGAAACAAAGCCAGTGGGGCAGGAAGGAATACAAAATGTATAGTTTGGAGAAAAAAAAAGAGCACTAGGAAGCTTAACATTATAGCNAAGGTATGTTCTGAAAGAGAAGCTGTAATTGTTTAGAAGATTAATGTTATTAAGGAGAAGCCTGGATAACACTGGTATAAAGGGAATGGTGCCCTCAGGGAAAGACCCCACTCAGCTAAGCTTCCACCTCATGAAGGNAGTTTTATGCTCCTAGAAAACAACTGCAAACAAAAGCTGATGCAAATGTGGTTCAAGGGGCTAGGGGTCCATCCCAAACTGGCCATCAAACTCGGCAGTCATCCATATGGTACTGGCTCTGGAGACATAAAAGATACAAGAATAAAGAGGCTGTGGAATCTTCCTCCATGATTTCACAGATCCCTTGAGGCCAGGCAATGTGTGGCTGGCAAGTCCCTGCAAGGAGGCTGTGAGAGGCCATTGGATGGAGCCATAAAAGCAAAGCCTGGGTTACATCGGAGATTCCAGGATGCTTAGGTTGCCAGAGTTGTGAATTATCTGCCAAGGAGAGCTGCATACAGGGAGTGGAACCAGCCCAAGAGAAAGATATGTGTTGTAGGCAACAAAGCTAGAGGGGTAGAGCCACCTCAGCCCTTGGGAACTAAAGTCTCAGACATGCTAGGTTTTGGTTTGCTCCATTATCCTCACTGTGCCCTAATTCCTCCCTTTTGGAACGGGAGAGTGTATTCTATGTCATTGTGTGTTGGAAACATGTGATTTTGTTTTCAATTTTACAAGGGGTTCCATTTAAGAGATCGCCTTGAGTCTCAAAAGAGACTTTGGACTTTTGAAGAGTGTTGAGATGGAAAGACTTTTGAAATTTGACTAAATGCATTTTACATCATGATATGTCCATGAGCCTATGGTGGCCAGGGAATGGAATACAGTTGTTTGAATGAGATGTCCTCCCGTCAGCTCAGGAATCTGAATACTTGGTCCCCTGTTGGTGATGCCATTATGCGAGGCTTTGGAAATATGGCTATGCTGGAAGAAGTGTGTCACTAGGGTTAGGATCTGAGAGCTCTGGGCCTCATCCTTCTTCTAGTGCACTCTCTCTGCTTTGGACTTGCATTTAAAGATGTGCACTTTCAACTTCCTATTCCTGCTGCCATACTTGCTGCCTGCTGCTACACTTCCCCATAATGATGGACTCTCACCCCTTTGGAACCAGAAGAGCAAATGAACTCTTTCTTTCATGAGTCGCTTTGATCATGGTGTTTTCTCAAAGTAACAGGAAAGTAATACGCCAATTCTCCCCTGGGTCACACACTCATGTATGCTGGCTGGGAGCAGCATGTTTCTCTGTATAGATGTTGTCCATTTCCATAGTTGTCGATCTGTTTCACACAGTCCTGACAAGTTATGTGGCTGCATCCTTAGAAGTCTGTAAAGCCACCATGACCCTTCATCTTAGCCCCAGTGGATATGATGTGAGGTTTCACAACAGTTTGTTTTTGCAAACTGGGTGGCTGGTGGTATCCAGTACTTTTTATGAGCTTCCTGGCTATCAGTATATCTTCCTTCCTGAATATCCCTTGCTTATTCTTACATTTATCACCCATCTTTGAGTTGTAAACATTCTCTGTGTATCCTACAAATGATTCTACTTGTGGTTGTTTATGTGAGGAAAGTTTTCTCTCATCTATCTGTCCTTATTATTTCTTTTGCTAGCAGCAAGTTGGATGTTCAGTAACAAGTGGCCGAGGAATGCTTGGAGGAACTGTAGGAGACTGAGCTCCCAGCAGTGACTTCTGGACATGAACAGCCCAAGAGCCAAGCTGTATGGCTGCTCCAGTCACAGCCATATGCAAAAGCTCCCCTTCTGTCTCCTGTGATTTTGAACATTCTTTTCCTGATGTCACTTCAGACCCAAAGAAGAGTTGCAAGGCTGGGCACAAAGAGCTCCTCCATGCTTCTGCCCATCCTGATCCCATAACCTCAGCACTTGTACCACCACCACTGAAACATTCAAACCAAGAAACCAGAAACAGTGTGGACCTGCTAACTGAAGGGCAGATGATGTTTACATTTTTTTTTTTTTACCTACCAGGCTAGTAGTCTTGCTGTTTTGGCCAATATATGGGCTTCCTCCAGATATGAAACTATCGCCAAGTAGCACCTTCTTCTTCCCCCTCCCATTTTTATGCTTTGCATTTCTTTTTCTTGACTTATCTCCCTGGCTTTAATCTGCAGTTGATGTTGTTTTTAACTGGGAAGAACGGGCATTCTCACCATGTTCCTCACCTTAAGACTTACAGGCTCTTGCATTCGGTCAGTCATGAGTTTTTCATGCTATAGATGCTGCTTTATCTCATTGAAAATTCTCTTCCACTTCTTGCTTGCTAGGAGGTTACAAAAGGAATCAGTTGGGTTTTATTGAATGTTTGTCTTCAGTTTGGGAGGTCATCGTCAAGGACTCTCACCACTCTGATAATGTGAACCTCAGTCTACCTTCAGGCACTGAGAGAGTCCCAAGTCTCTGAATAGATTCACTTGGTCATGGTGCTATGTGCTCACACTTTGCTTGGTTTGGCTTGCTAAGATGGGAAAGGACCTTGGCACTGGCCCAGCTTCCGTTCCCTTTTTCATTCTCAAGTTTCTATGCTAGGNTTCATGCAAGACTCTTCAAATGCATCAGGAAGTGTCACTGCCTCCTGTCTTCTCTGAAAGAGCATGTGAAATTGGTTTCATTCACTCCTTAGATATGTGATGGAATTTACCGTGAAGTCCCCTGAGCCTAGAGCTGTCTTTGGGGATGGCTTTTGCCTACAGATGCAATTTTAAAATTAATGCAGGATTGTTTATGTTTTCTATTTATTTTGTACCAGCTACAGAGTCTTATATTTCAGNGATTTATCAGTGTTCACTATGTTACTGAATTTGGGCATAATGAGGCTTATAGTGTCCAGTAAGTCACTAAATCTATAAGCATTTTCCTTTTCTATCTCTGACGTCAGTATCTCGTGTTTCCTGTTCATCTAGTTTTGTCTGGATAAAACGCTAGATTCTTCAGCTCCTATTATTGCAGGGCAAGTCATCCCAGAACACATGACTTAGATCAACAATGGTTTGCTTAGGCCTCTCCTCAATTTCCTGTAAGTAATGGGGCATCTCCGGTGCGGATTCCAGTTGGCCTCACCTGGGGAACTGTCTCTCTCTCTTTGAGAGGTTGGCAGACCAGACTTGTCCAGGATACCTCCCTTGTGTGTGAAGCTCTCTCTCAGCTAGTTTTATGACAACTTGACACGAGCTAGAGTTATCTGAAAGAAGGGAACCTCAATTGCAAAAAAAACCTCTGTAAGATTGGTCTGTAGGCAGGCCTTAGGGCGTTTTCTTAATTAGTGACTGATGTGGGAGGGCCTGTCCAGCCCATTGTGAGTGGTGCCACCCCTGGGCTGGTGGCCTTACATTCTATAAGAAAGCAGGCTGAACAAGCCTTGATGAGCAAGCCAGTAAGTAGCACCCTTTCATGGCCTCTGCACCAACTCCTGCCTCCAGGTTCCTGCCCTGCTAGAGTTTCTTTCCTGACCTCCTTTGATAATAAACAGTGATATGGAAGTACAAGGCATAAAAACCCTTTGCTCCCTGTCTTAGTTAGGTTTTCTATTACTGTGAAGAGACACTATGACCACCGAAACTTATAAAGGAAAACATTTAATTAGGGACTGGCTTACAGTTCAGAAGTTTAGTCCTTTATCATCATGGTGGGAAGCATGGTGGAGTGCAGGCAGACATGGTGCTGGAGAGAGGCTGAGAGTTCTCCATCGGGCTCCTCAGGCAGCAGGAAGTGACAGTGAGCCACTGGACCTAGGTTGAGCTTCTGAAACCTCAAATCCCATCCCATGTGTCACACTTCCTCCAACAAAGCCACACCTACTCCAACAAAGCCACACCTCCTCATAGTGCCAGTCGTTCTGAGCCTGTGGGGACCATTTTCATTCAAACCACCACACTCCTTAACTTGTTTTTTGGTCATGGTGTTTCATCACAGCTGTAGAAACCCTAACTAAGCCAAATAAACCCATTCCTCTCCAACATGCTTTTGGTCATGGTGTTCCATCATAGCAATAGGAATCATAACTAGGACACCTCCTATAAAGGTAGATGAGATGACCAGGCACCTGGGTGACAACCTCTTGACCTCCTGTAGGTTGGACACACTTTCTTACATAAAGACCTCAGGATGGCATGCCAAGAAGTTTAAAAAGGCAGAAGTCCCAAAGCCAGCTGCGGCAGGCTTCAAACACACACAGCTTCCTCTTCCACATTATTTGGACCAAGACTGAGTCACAAGGCCAGACCAGCCTTAACCCGGCTGAGAAACCCATAGACCACCTGGCAAAGTTGCCTTGCAAAAGGCATGTCTTCCTTAAAGACAATTTATAACAATGAAGCAACCAGTCACATCCCACAATCTGGCCACAAGTCATCTGCTTTCTCACTAATGTACTATATTAATTCTCCCCTCCTAGGAGATGTCCAATTAGGCTGTCAAGCTCCAGGTCAAGATCCCATGCCCATCATCAGGTCCCTCAGGACATACATATGCAGCTCCTCTCCTGTGGCATTTCTTGACCCAGGGGGTCTATGAATTAACAAAACAAGTCACCCCATAAACAGAGCTAGATGACCACAACAGTCATGCCCATCAAAAAGGGCTGGTGAGAGAAACACAAGGACCTCACCAGTTCTTAGAATTCTGAGTTTTGAAAGGGCTGTAGTAGCACATACCCTAGAGGTGAGAGATGCCTACTCAAGGCTCCATTCTGTCCTGTTCTCTTAGAGGGACATTTCTCTCCCATCTGAAGTTATTCATGTTTGTTTCAGGTGGCTTTCAGTGTCCCTGACTGCCTGCAAAGTGCTTTTTAGTTTTGAATGCTGTCAGTACTATTTTTGTTTGTTTGTTTTTCAAGACAGGGTTTCTCTGTGTAGCTTTGGAGCTTGTCCTGGAA
Source organism: Neotoma lepida (assembly GCA_001675575.1). Classification (NCBI taxonomy): domain Eukaryota; kingdom Metazoa; phylum Chordata; class Mammalia; order Rodentia; family Cricetidae; genus Neotoma; species Neotoma lepida. Next base: position 81,460 of record LZPO01044689.1, read on the forward strand.
CTCANTCTGTAGCCCAGGCTGGCCTTGAACTCACAGAGATCCGCCTGCCTCTGCCTCCCGAGTGCTGGGATTAAAGGCGTGTGCCACCACCGCCTGGGGCTGTCAGCACTTTTTAAGTCAAAACTAATGGTGATCTTACTAAAACTTTTCTCTTAAAATTTCCATAGGTCTCTTATGGATCATAACAGATTCTTCTGTAGCTCCAGAAGTATAAAATGCACTTCTTTGCCAGACAGACCACACTCTGCTTTGGGTATGCCAGACTTCTGTGAGATGAGCCCCCTCCCATCCCTAGAGGCCTTTTCCCTCTTGTTGCGAGGGTAGATAAAGCACTCCCTTCCATTCTTCCAAGGTGCTAGCATGGGGTCTCATGGTCGTTCTTTGAATCCATCTTCACATTGGGACTGCATCTTCTTTTAGGAACACTGAAACTGACTGAAAAAACCTGCTGTTCATCAGCTAGCTTTCTCCAACTCACTTCTTTCCTCAAAATTCAACTCACACAAAGAATAGTTATTTATTGTGTTTGCCCCGTCTCTGTTCCTACACCTATCTCTCTGTTACCTCCTAGCTGCCTTCCCATTGCCATCAGCTACACGAAGCTATTCAGCACTTACAGAATGAAGCTATCTCCATCCGTTCCACACGTTCCTTGGGTATATTTCCTTCCTTTTTTTATTTAAAGGTTTGTTTTTATTTTTACTTAGGTTTGTGTCTGTGTGAATTGTTCCCCATGTGTGCAGGTACCTGTGTTAGATCCCTCCTCCAGCTGGAGCTGCAGGCAGTTGGGCGCTGGGGACTGAACGCTGCATCGGCAGCAGATGCCCTTATGCGCTGAGCCATCTCTCCAGCAGCCTTGGCTACACTCTCGATTGTCTGTGTTCACTGCTGTGCAGGCTTCCTTGAGGCTCTTCTAGCACTTCATGAGGACATCNCTTCTTTGTTTATTCCTGACATCTCCCAGCCCTTCTATGTCTACTTCAGATCTCCTCAACTCGTCTTCTGCCTGAACCTGACATCTGATTCTGAAACGACCCCTGCANGTTTTAGGATTTTTACCCCCCAGCATCCCACCTCCAGATCCCAGTTTCTGCTCAGTTATTACCGCACAGGTCACCCAGCCCTTTGAACATCGGTGCTGTACTGTGTACACAATTCAGCAGCAGTGATGGAGTGCTGTATACATGGTTGACTGGGTTGTTCCCACCCAGCCCATTTTACCAGAGGGCTAAGTCCACCTGATCTCCCGTCTAGCTGCCAGTTGCTATGGACAGGGGCCCGCCACTCAGTTCTCCAACCCAGTCTCCCNAAGTTTCCTTGGGAGGGTGTAAGAAGAGTTGAAGATGGGCTTTACACAATGAAGGCCAAGTTTTCAGCCCCCCAGCTTCATGACTGCCATTGTAGATCAAAGCCAGTCATAGGATGACCAGCCCTGGAGGGCACAAGTAGGTCACCCATAAAGGGTGGGTGGGCTTTTGCAGCAATAAGTATCCTCATTCAGTATGTGGCTCCCTTGAGGTTCACNCCACAGAATAAACACAGGTGTTGAAATTCTTTCAGACCACAGAGGCCTGGAGGTGCTGTGTATGGCACACAGGAAATCNGAATGGGGTTCATGGAATTGGCCAGGAAGGTGGCCTTTCTTAGGTCCTCGTAGATCTGTATCATCTCTGAACTGCCTGGCCCTTGCCNGGATCTCCCTTAGTTGCCACACTCCCTGGTAAATTTGCCTGCTCAGGAGATGGGCTTTTTACAAGCATGGGACCTGAGTCTAAGCATCCAGCTGGCTTTTCCCACCTGAGCTCCAGATCATGACACACAAAGGCTCTCCCTTCCTTCCTCCCTGCTTTCCTTCCAGTGCCAGCTCCCTCAACCACCTGGTCCGAACCTCTTCAGCCTCTGAGCAGTATTCAGATGTTTATGTGAGTCGATCAGGAAGTTAGTTCCAGGAACTGTACATAAAAACCATGGTGGTTCTGGGTTTTTATTCCCCTGGCTCTCTTTTCTTCAATCACTTCTGTAACATCCCTTTTCTTTTTTCTTGTTTGTTTTTGTTGTTGTTGTTGTTGTTGGGTGTCTGTTTGTTTGTTTGCTTGTTTGGCAGGATCTCATGTAGCCTGGGCTGGCTTCGGGCTACATAAGAAGCCTCAAAGATGAACTTTTGATCGTCCTAACTCCATCCAGTACCAAACCCAGTTCATGCTGTATTGGGGATCGAAGCCAGAGCATTGTGCATGCTGGGCAAGAACTCTATCAACTGAGCTATGTCCCAAACATTACTTTTAATATCAGTCTTTATTCAGTTGATTATTGGCCTCCTCCACAATCCTGAGATTGCTAACCAGGTTAGAATTAGCCAAAGATTTGGTAACTATTGGCCCCACAAACACTTGCACACCTCAGGGGGGTGTTGTATACATTCTGGGTGTGTGAGCCATAGAGCAAGCAGCTAAGTACCACTCCCTACAGGAGCTGGATGGCCTCCAGCTGTCCTCTAAGCCTGATGGGAGGCAGACAAGCAACCACAGGTTTAAGCAACCCCTCAGTCAGCATGACATGGCCATCCCAGCTGTTATGAACACCCTGTAGCTGGAGGTCAAGGCTCTTCCAGCCTGGCAGCCACAATACGCAAGCTGGAGTTTTCCTCAGAGTTTTTAGCGTCAGAAAAGATAAAGGCTAGAAGAATGTTCCAGATAAAGGAAAACTAAAGAGACATGCGAGCCTTGTTAGTCTGTGTCTTGTTCGGTATGACAGAACACCTGAGGGATGTGATCTAAAGGAGGGAAGGCTTCTGGTGGCTCATGGTTCCAGTCCATGATCATTTCACTCCGGTGCTGTAGGTTCATGACGAAGAGAGACAGAGAAAGCTGCTTTCCCATGGTGGCCAGGAAGTAGAGCNAGATGGGGAGGCTAAGACAAGATAGACGNTTGTGGGACAAGCCACCAGTGATCTACTTCCTTCAGCCTGTCCCCACATTCTAATGCCTGCTACCTGCCAATGATGCTGTCAAACTAGGAACCCATCAGCCTACCGTTTGTTAGGTCAGGGCCCCATGATCCAATTGCCTCTCAACAGCACCACCAGTGAGGGAGGCTAGGGATCAGGGCTGAATACCTGAGGCTGAGGGAGGACACACTACATTCTGACTGTAACAGATCTCCCTGCTGGGCATTGGGAATGGAAGAGTGCATTGGACTATTGACAATATTGGAATGTAAATGGTAGAGACACTATTCCCACATCACAATTGCTGGAGCTGNAGCCTGTGCCAGGGTTGGCTAAGGAAGGTCCTTCCTCCTGCGAAACATACTCTGGAGTAAGTGTGAACAATAGCCATGTTTGGTTTCCCAAGCAGTCCAGAAAAATGCATTGGGTAGAAAAGTGTATTAGTGATGATATGACCAGAGACCACAAATCCGTAAGATGGATATGGGCCATTAGCAATGCTATTTGTATGTGTATATGTGGTGCAGGTGTGTTTGTTTGTGTGTGGATGTGTGGATGTGAGTGGTACATGCATATTTATGTATGGTACATTGTGTGGTGTGTGTGTTTGTTTGCATGTATGCTTGTATGTGATGTTGGGAGTCGTGTGTGTGTGTGTGTGTGTGTGTGTGTGTGTGTGTGCGTGCGCGCGCAATCAGTTTGGCAAGGTTGTCTGGCTAGTGAGTCACTAAGATTCACTTGTCTCCTCTCACCCAGTGCTGGAATTGCAAATGTGCACCCTCACATCAAGCCTTTAGGAAGGTTCTAGAGCTTCATGTAGGTCTTTATGCTTGGGTGGCAAGCACTTTATCCACTGAACAACCTCCCCAACCCATGATACTATGATACTCTTGCTTTCACAACTTTCCTATACCTTTGAAAGTGGTTCTGGTTTCTGTGCACCTGAGCATCATGTGGTNTTCCTGCTTCAAGCCACACAGGCAGCCCTCAGGTGCCTCAAAGCCCATCCTGTGGCTATTGGATAACAGGACCACAGGGCAGTCCAGCCATAGGGATACCGAGCTCAGCCTGAGTAGGTGCCACTTAGCCTGCCTCAAATCCCCAGTAGACCTTGCGCTCGGGGCTTCAGCACCAGAGCATGTGTTCTCTGAAAGAGGCACCAAGCTCGCACTAGNGCACACAGCCTGCAGACCGCCTCCTTCATTGCCCTCCTTTCCCATAAGCTGAGCCCAGCGCCATCCGTATGTCCACACTGGCCTCTTAATTTTGGTTTTACTGGCGAGGCGGCCGCAGCTATCGAGCGGAGTGAGGCAGAGTGCCTTCCTTAAGTGTGTGGAGCCGGGCAGCTGAGCACCTGCTCCCCCCCCTTGGCTGGAAGCCCTCCGATGCCCTCGGCGTTGGATTGATGCTCCCCATTGGGCCTGTCTTCAGTTTGGTTTCAGGCACTTTCCAATAAGTGCATGGAGTGCTCAGGGGCTGAGGAGAGGCACTAAAGAAATCAATACACGTTCATCATCATCTCGGCCATGCCGCGGCATCTCCTCCCCGGAGCCCAGCCCACTTGGGACACTTGCTCCCAGCCTGTGCTGCCGGTTTTGTGCTTCCTTGTGGAGAGCCTACCAGTTCTGTCTCAATAATGATCAATATCACTTTATCAATGAATCGCCAGCACCAGGAGCATTTTAGCTGTCTACCGTTCCTATCTCAGAAAAAAATGTCGGCTCGCCCTCGAGCCTCCTATTCCAGGGGCGCCTANTCATTGCCTTCCTTTGTGGGGTCTCTGTGGTCTGATGGGATGCAAGGGCTGTATGAACCATGCTAAGGGTCTTTGCTCAAGGGGCTGGTTTATGCCAATCTCTGTGTGGGTGATTTCCATCATACTTTAAGGAAGGGAGGCGGCTCTTGACCCCAGGAGTTCCAAGGCTCTCCATAATCCCTCCATGTGTGAAAACAGGCAGGGTAGGCTCGCCATACCTGACCAGTGCTTTCATGTGCCAAACTCCTACACAGACATCATTTACCCAATGAGAACCCAGTGCTGGTCTCCAGAGGAGAGCAGAGTGGATATAACCTGCTATAGGACAGGAACCATTGCTAGGTTCCTGTATCAGGCTGGGCCTGGTGTCTTCTGCTCTGTAACCCTGGCTTCTCCCAGGCTGAAGTGGCCTGGGGTCACCAGTGCAGCCATGTTGCCTGCAAACAAGCCACATCCCCTCATCGGTGTCACTGCTGGCAAGGAGCTACACTTTCTTTTGCCCTCTGTGTGTTGTCAGAGTGAGGAAGAACTTTCTAAGCAGGGAGGTAAGCCCAGCTGTTTTCCTCTCACTGGGTTTTACTTCAAAGCCAGTTGCTGAACAAACACACAAGCTTCTAAAGTGACCTCACAGTGTAGGTGTCCTTTCTTCTGATTCCTTGTGTCATTAGTGCTGGGAGCACACAGGCCACACTGATCCTCTTTGTCACTGACCCAGTCCCCATCCGTATGCCACCCAGTTTGTTTACACCTCTCTGATCACTGCTCTCTCATGTCATATCAGTCACCACATAAAGCAAATAAGAAAATCTTTTCTGCCCCTCTCTTTGCAGAGGGAGAAACTTGAGTCCCCACAAGAGATTGTGTGGCTTGCTGGGTCATATCTGTCTCCTCTGTGCTTCCCCTCCAGGCTCTGAACTGTCTGTCCAGAGTTCCTCACTGCCCCACCCTCTGTGGATCCAGAATTTCTAGCCACATAGAGAGATGTTCAAGGACCAGGAAGAGCTCTGTGGAAAAGCAAATGGGTACACCTGCAGCTGAAAAGGGTATCCCCTCCAACTCTTGGGGTGACCATGCCCATGTCCTATCATCATGAATCTATTGACTCAACCTCTTGGGTTCACTGTACTTGTCCTTGTTCACAAGCAGCTTCCTGCTGGACTCTGCCACCCCTCCTTCCTGGGCTGCTGTCTGTAGTTTCACTTCTGGGGTCACCTAAGTCCACATGCATAGAGGGTTCACACACCCTATTTAAAATCCACTATTGGTTTCCAACCAACCCTGTCTGTGGCATGGGACATAGTGCCTACGTGTCCCACCTCTTCATCACCCCTGGTCCCTGGAACACAGTGAGGGTCATTCCAATATCTTTCACTTCTAGATGCTTCCTGGATCCTTTTCAAAGTGGATGGTGTCCAGGCTTAGCTGCCTGCAACATGGCCGGGAGTCTGTGATTCCAGTAACTGCTTGGCCAGAGGAGCTGGGCTGAGACAAAGGAAACTTCCCCTGCCACGCTGTGGGCTGTTTAAGGAAGAGCCCTGCCCCATAAATAATTGTCCAGACTTGGTGACAGCAGATGTGTTCCATGGTCGCTGTTCGTTGTTCGTTTGACCTGTGACCCCCGACTTCGTGTGAGTGAGCGTGGGTCCATGGTTTGTGGCTTCAAGAGGGCCTGGTTATGGGATGCTATTGACAAGGCATTTATAAATATTTAATCTTCACATTAAAAATATGGGACAGAAGAACCATTAGTAGCTGACAATAAAAAAGCCTTTCTCTGCTGNTCGTGGGGGCAGAAGACTAGAAAGGCAGGTTCCGATGAGNCTAAATGACAGTGGGCAAATGTAAATTAGTGTTGTTCACAAACTGGTTACAGCCTAGACCTGTGGTCTCNGTTCTGAACCTGAGCTGTCGATTCCACCAGGTTTGTGCAAAGACCGGCCCATTCTACAAAGCAAAATGGATGGTTTATTTACGCCCAGTGCCAGCAAGAGTGGAGGAGAAAAGTTCAGCCTGGGATAAGAAGCTTAAATCTTGATTTCTCCCTTCCCCCTCTCAAAAAGAATGGATTCCTTGCATTGTAAATTATCCAGCCCTCGTCCTCAGGTTGGCAGCTGCTGCAGGCTGGAATGGACATTGCATAATCTTAAATATTGATTCTTGTTAGACCTCCCCCCAAAAAAGCAATCTGAGAGCCCCGAGCTCCCCTGGACAGCGTGTCCAGGAAATCGCCTTGGCTGTAGCTCACTTCTGATGCCTCCGCCCCCGACAGCGAGATCCATTCTGATTAGAAAGTTCTTGNAGAAAGAGCAGCCCTTTAGGATCAGCTTCTCCATCACAGGAAGCCAATCGACTTCTGCTGACACTGACTCCCCAGTGTCCCCAGTGCTGCTGGACAGGAGACCCCAAAATCAAACTNACCCACGGTGGCCCGACAAAACCCCACATGCAGCCCCCTCCAAAGGCAGGTGTGGAGCAGGAAATCCTGGCACTGCCCACTTCACAAGCCAAAGCAATGCTATCCTTAGAAAGAAAATGATTTTCATAAAACAAAGTTATGTGGTGTGCTGTTTGCAGCTGTACCACTGAGTCCCCCAGGCACGGAGATAATTAAGGCGTGGGTTTTAGGAGACTGAAGACAATGGTCTTGTGTAAATCCATTAGGGCTAAAAATGAATGCCTTCTTATCCCTCCCAGCACACAGACCACTTAGCTCTGGTGGAGGAAAACAGCAAATGCCACACAGAGAACACGCTTCCTTTCCCTGGCTCCCCATCCAAGCATCATACCGCCGCTTCCGTGACTAAATACAGAAGAAAACCAACCATAAAGGATCNCCTTGGCTTGGCAGCTTGTGGGACGATTTCGTGAAATGCGATTAATTTTTTTGAGTCCTCTGTGGCTACAAGCTTTATCTATTACCTAACCAATCAACCTTGGTTACCTGCCAGGAGCAGCAAGGGTGGGAGATCCATCAGTGGATTCCTTCAGTGTGTTGTTTAAAAGGACATCACCTGAGCNTCATTTGAGACGGCCCTATCATTTGGATTCCAGGGAAAGCCAATCANCTGTTCTATCTTCAGAAGCCAGGGATCAAAATGCAGCAAGGTGATTCCACCTTTTGATGAATGCCCANCTCAGGCTGCACTCTGTGGGCCTCTTGCTCACATGAGGGACACCTTGTATAGGCTACAACTGAGGACCGAGGTACCTATGGGTCAGTCAGTTTGATGGTGAGCTTCAAAACCTGNTGCAAAGCTACAAACAAACCAGAGGCCCATNTAGACCCAGTGAGCTGTTCTGGGGATCAGCTAAGTCTGTATAGAAATAAAAGAATCATGGAGAGTTGGCCCTTGTCAGCATGGTACAGATGGGTGGCTTGTTTTAAAATAAGCTGTCTTGTACTAAGAGATAGAGTTCANTGGGTTGATAGCTGGCCTAGCATACCAGAGGCAGGCCTTGGATTAGATCCCCCATGTTGCATACCATGGAAAGGCAGAGGCTCACAGACCTGACCCCAGCTACTTCAGTGTATCTGGACTTCAAGTTCATCATCACCCTCAACTGACTTCAGGACCAACGAGGCTACCTTACACCCAGTCACAAAACAAGACAAGTTAGATGTGACAAGCCACTGCTCTTTAAGCCTCTGAATAGTCTCCCCATGTTCACAGGGGGGTTGGAAACTTATTTTTGTCAAAGAGGTGTGTTAGCCACCTTTGGAACTTCTGGAATGGAAAGAAAACCCTGAAACTGATTCCAACATGTCAGTTAATGTCTTTGCTTCTCTGTCTCAGTCTCAGTTTGTCTGCATGAGTGAGACCTCGGTAGAAGATAGTCTAAAGCTGTGATGACCTCAGAAAGGCAGCCCAGACCTCTCCACACCTCCACTGAACACAGTACTTTACAGTGTGCATGGCTTTCCTTCTGCTCTTGGAGTAGCCCTCTGCAGCCAGCATATTGTCCCATCTCGGAGGTAAGAAGTCTCAGGACTGCCATTCCATGTCTNTGCTCCAAATAGCTGGGCTGGCCTCTGACTGGGGTCTCAGAACCGAGTACCCAACCTTTGCAATCCATAGTGCACCTGGTCCAGCTCCTCAGAAAGGATAGATTGGAAGCTGGTCCCTGGAGGGTCTTAGAGAAAGGGGCCAAGGGAACTGAGAAAACAGGTTTGTCCTGACCATATTTCTGTCTCTTCTACCTACAGTCCGAGCACATACTCCCATGGTTCATCTTAAAGCTGGCTCTTTAATACATAGTTAGCATTCACCTTGTTCCTGATGCTCACATGCCAAAAGAAACTGAGAGAGGCTGGACCACATTGCCAGCCAAGGCAGCCTGATGCTAAGTTTTTTTCCAGGNGCTGTTCTTCCTATAGCATTAGTAACCTAAAAATCATCCCATGACTCCTAGCCACAGAAAACCAGTGGCGACCTCACGGCATGAAGTGAGGACACTAAGCTGCCCTCTGCAAACCAAGCTGTGGGAACTTGGCTCTACCCCATGGCCCAGATTGTCAGTGATGATACTTTTCATCCTGAACTCTGCCTACTCCAGCAGCTGCCAGCTACTTCCCAAAGGACAGCCATATAGATGTTAGCTTCGCTCTGCCACCACATAGGCATGATGCCTTGAGGTTAAAAACAGTTTCAGGGTCATGAGGAGATGAGTGACTGGGTAAAGTTCTAGCCAAACAAGCATGAATANCTGAGTTCTGATACCCAGCAGCCATGAAAAAAAAAAACAAAACAAAAAACCCAGCTATAGCAGTTTGTGTTTATAACCCCAGCAGCAGGGAGTAGGGTTCAAAGGCAGGAGGATCCTGGGGCCTCCTAGCCAGTCTAGCCAAACCAGCAAGCTCCCAGTTCAGTGAGAGACCCTGTCTTATAAAATAAGGTGGGGGGCAATTAAACAAGATGCCCCAGTATCAACCTATGGCCTCTACACATTCCAGAGCATGATAATGCTTTATTTGTCTTTTGAGACCNAGTCTCACATATCCCAGGCTGGCCTTGAACTTAGTAAGTAGCAGAAGATGACCTTGAACTCTCAATCCTCTTCCCTCCACCTCCTGAATCCTGGGCTTATAGACGTGCACCACCACATCTAGTTTATGTAGCCTTAGGGCGATAACCCAGGGATCTGTGTATACCAGNCAAGCAAGCATTCTATAACTGAGTTACATTCCTGGTCCACAGGAACATGTTTTCAATAAAAATCATGGTTTAGAATGTGAAGCGGATGAAGCCACCGCTTATTTTCATTAGCCCTCTTTGTATGTTGAATATTTTTATTATTTACATATCATACATGTCATTTCCCATCCCCCTTTACTCTTCTTCCATCAAAATTGTTGGGNTTTTTTTTGGTTATTTTTTTTCTTGATAAGGGAAAAATTGACAAAAGAATATGTGAAATCTAAACTATGTTCTGGAATCATTGTTCTCAGATGCACTTGATTTTAAGGGGTGGGTGTACGAACACTTTCAGAATCTAAAACAGCCTAAAGCTGTTGCAAATTCATTCCTTTCCCTGCTTCATATGAGAAACATGTTATGTCAAATGAGTTATACAGATACATTCATGTTTAAACAAACCTGACTGACATTTAATATAAATTGTAATAATGCACATTGATTGTTTATAAAAATTTATATTTGGCAAGGCATGGTGGCTCACACTTGTAAGCAAGCTTAGCACTTACTGGGCAGAGGCAGGGAGATAATNAATTCAAAACTAGCTTGGGCTACATAGTGAGTTCCAGACCAGCCTGGGCTAGAGTATCTTAGTTAGGGTTTCTATTGCTGTGAAGAGACACCACGACCACAGCAACTCTTATAAAGAAAAGCATTTAATAGGGTGGCTTGCAGTTTCAGAGGTTTAGTCCATTATCATCATGGTGGAACATGGTGGCATGCAGGCAGACATGGTGCTAAAGAAAGACCTGAGAGTTCTACATCTTGATCCATAGGCAACAGGAAGTGAGCTGTGTTCCACACTGAGAGTAGATTGAGCAAAGGAGACCCCAAAGACCACTCCCACAATGACACACTTTCTTCAAAAAGGCTACACATACTCTAACAAAGTCACACTTCCTAATATTGCCATTCCCCATGAGCTTATGGAGGCCAATTACATTCAAACTACTGCATAAAGTGGGGCTCTATCTCTAAATTATTAATTAATTAACTAATTAATTAACCTTATGTTTGACACCTTCCTCTATCCTCTTAATATCCTCCTAAAGNTCCAGAGGTCACAGTAGAGCTTCCTGTCCCCTGTCCCTACCTAGGGATTCATGTATTCTCATCACCTTTTTCAAGAGCTATCTCTGGGCTTTGTGGGTCTCTTGTGGATTCTGCTGTCATTGTGGTCTCTCCTGGTGGCCTCTGGTGATCCTTGTTGCCCAGATGGTTCCTGCCTCTGTGAGTCAGTGCCCTTCCTGTTCAGTGAATGTTAAGGTTAGGATCTGCAGAACCCAGGTTCCAAGTCAGCTGTACAAAGAAATTCAATGATTTNTTTGAAAATTCAATGACCCATTGAAAGATAATNATTCTTCCTTATGTCATAAGGGCCAAGACCAGAGTATGAGGTGACTAGAGAGGTGTGATACAGGATATGAGCTTGGGCAAACAGATGCCCAGACCCTGCATCCTAACATCAACCTGCTCTCCAGTCCATGGCCACTATGCCATGGCTCAGCAGTCTGTGCCTGCTGCACACATCCCCCATCCCCCAGCCCTGCCACCACTTACCTGACACTTTATGAACTCCACTCCTGCTCAGTCAGCTCTGAGTACCCATCCCATTAGCACTCATCACAGCTGCCCTCAAATTCCTGGGAAGAAATGAAGAGGCTCACTGTGTTACTGGGTTTGGAAAATTCAATATTCCCAAGTCATTGGTTCCCAGAGATAGGCTCTGTACAGCATCAAATTGACCCTAGACTTTGATGAAAGGACAAATGCATAAGGGGGGCTGAGAGATTTTTAAAGGGTTCCAAGAAAGTTCTGCCTTTCTAGGAATAAAACTGGATTTTTTTCAAATGTAAAGAAATTAACAATAAGACAGTGATGAACAAGAATACCCCCAAAAGGTCAGAAGAAGAGAATTAAAACAGAAGAGGNGAGTTTAGAAACTGATGATGGGATATTTTAAATCAGTGGAAGCGATGAGCTGGCTCTTCAATGCACATTCTGGGGATAATTTGTTTCCTGTCTGGAAAAAATAAAATTTAATCTCTCCTCATATCAAACATAAAATTAACACCCAAGAGATGAAAGAAGTAAAGGTTAAAACTATGAAAACTATCAAAGTGCTAAAATGAAATGTAAGATAATTCTGTTCTTAAGCCACAGGATGGAGACGCTCATCTCACCCTGAGCATG
>LZPO01044690.1:36932-47240 GCA_001675575.1 Neotoma lepida
AGAACTTGTGCAAGTGGCCAACCTATGTCTGGTTTAACTTGAGGCTCACACCAGGAAAGGGAGCCCATGACCTACACTGCCTGGTTGCACAGGAACTAGAAGCTGGGTAGCCCAGAAATCAGGAGAGAACAAAACACGCCTGGAAAAAACATCAGTGAAACAATTCCTAATGATGTTCTACTATGATTGGTGCCTTGTCCAGTCCTCATCAGAGAGGCTTCCTCCAGCAGCAGATGGGAGCAGACACGGAGACCCACAGCCACACATTGTGAGGAGACAGAATCTAAATTGGAGGTCTCCATCTGCTCTTTCCTGTCAGAGCTTGAGGAACCCCATGAAAGAGGGGGAGGAAAAATTGTAAGAGTCAGAGGAGACNGAGGACACCAGGAAAACATGTAAATCAACTACTCGGGTCTCATATGGCCTCACAGAGACNGAAACAGCAAGCACGGGGCCTGCGTGGGTCTGCATCAAGTCCTCTGCACATATGTTTACATGGCTGTTAGCTAGTGTTTTTGTGAGACTCCTAACAGTGGGAGTGGACATGTCTCTGGTTCTTCNGTCTGCTCTTGGGACTCTTTTACTCCTATTGGGTTCCCTTGTCAAGCCTCTATGTGATGGCTTTTGCCTTGTCTTATTGTATCTGGTTTTGTCATGTTTGGTTGTTATCTCTTGGAGGCCTGCTCTTTTCTGAAGGAAAACAGACTGGGAGTGGATCTAGGGTAAAAGGGAAGTCGGGGAGAGGGGAGGAGGAGTCGTGGGAGGGAAAACTGTGGTTGAGGTGTATTGTGTGAGAGAAGAATCTATTTTCAAAAAAATGAAGAACTGGCTCTTTAATATTAGCTATTTGAAAAATTACACAATTCCAAAAGTACTCAAACATTGCTATGTGCTTATTACTAATTAAGTTATTTTCATTATTAGTAAAATGTCATTCTTTTTTCCTTCTACTCTTCACCACTCTAAAAGACCATACAGGAAATATTTTAAGTATTGTATTCCTTATCAAAAACTACTTTTTTGCAGTCTTCATAATTAAGATCTCTAATGTATACATAAGTATGTATGTGAGTTGTAAAATAAAAGTTGCTAGCAAACACAATGATTTGGGGAGAAAGACAAAAATACTTACCCTCTGAGTCACTGATAATTTATGAAAATAAACTTAAGGAAAATTACATTATGCTAGTGTACTAGAACTTCATTTGAACAAGAGTGAGACAGTAGATAAGTTAGAAATACACACTTCTAGGGTGCACATGGAAACATAATAGATTTTGTAACTACATGTTGTTAAATCAACTTTGGAGATGAGAAAAGCCTGAAATATAATTCAGAAACTTAGAATGTTTAACTAGGAGAGAATATATCCTTCTTCTTCCTCACTTACTGCCTATGCTTTGAAAGTCTCTGTTGTACCCCTGTCTCTTATACACATCTAGATGTGTATAAGAGACAGGTAGTGGACACATAGCCTAAACTGGCCATCTCTTGTGATCAGATTGGTGACTACTCCAATTGTCATCAGAGATCCTTCATCCAGTAACTGATGGAAACAGATGCAGAGACCCCCAACCAAACAGGCTGAGCTCAGGAAATCCTGCTGAAGAGAGGGAACTAACAACTAACCTGGGCTCATAGGAACTCAGAGTCTGAATCAACAATGAGGGATCTTGCATGGGACCTGTCTCTTATACACATCTAGATGTGTATAAGAGACAGGTTCTATACAAAGCAGATGTTCCATTATACTTTCCAGATGCTGGGTGCAAGCATGATTAATTAAAGGCAGTGCCTACATATAATTTTGGTACATTTCCTTTTACAGTTAAAACTAACTTAGAGAAAAGGGAGAATGAACCAAAGCTAGGACTACTAGACTGCACAGAGAATTGCCAAAAACAATTAACTTTGAATATGCTATGCCAGTAATAGGCAGAACTAAAAAGCAACTGTAACCAAAGTAAGAGCTACTTCCTTGGTGTTCTGCGACAGCAATTGAAACTTATAAAACAACCTCAAAACCCAGCTATACCACTCTTGGGCATATACCCAAAGGATGCTCAATCATACCACAACAACACTTACTCAACTATGTTCATAGCAGCTTTATTCATAAGAGCCAGAAACTGAAAACCACCTAGATGCCCTTCAACCGAAGAATGGGTAAAGAAAATCTGTTACATTTACACAATGGAGTATTACTCAGCTGTTAAAAACATCAGGAAATTTGAAAGCAAATAGATGGAACTACAAAAAAAAAATCATCCTGAGTGAGGTAACCCAGACTCAGAAAGACAAACATGGTATGTACTCACTCAGAAGTGATATTAGATGTACAGTAAATCCTACAATTGTGTGCTACAATCCACAGACACAGAGAGGCTAGGCAACAAGGAGGGCCCAAGGGGGGATGCATGGATCTCCCTGGGAAGGGGAGATAGAAGAGATCTCTTGGGTGAACTGGGGGCGGGTGGGGAAGGGAACTTGAGGGATTGAGTTGGGGGTGGATGGAGGGGAGACTAGTGAAAGAGGTGACTGGGAAGGGAGGGCAGTCACCTTCCTTTGGGATCAGGTAGAAACTTGATGCAAGGGAAACTCCCACAAATCTACAAGAATGACCCCAGCTAAGACTCCTAGCAGTAGTGGACACATAGCCTAAACTGGCCATCTCTTGTGATCAGATTGGTGACTACTCCAATTGTCATCAGAGANCCTTCATCCAGTAACTGATGGAAACAGATGCAGAGACCCCCAACCAAACAGGCTGAGCTCAGGAAATCCTGCTGAAGAGAGGGAACTAACAACTAACCTGGGCTCATAGGAACTCAGAGTCTGAATCAACAATGAGGGATCTTGCATGGGACTGACCTAGGCCCTCAACACATATGTGACAATTGNATAGCTTGATCTNTTTGTGGGATTCCTAATAGTGGAAATGGGGGCTGTTCCTAATACTTTGGCTCATGGGAGCCTTTTCCTCATACTGGATTGCCTTGCCTAGCCTTAATANAAAGGGAGGTCCTTAATCTTTCTGCAATTTGATATGCCATGCTCTGTTGATACCCACTGGAGGCCTTTGTGAATAGAAACAGAGGAGGGGTGGATTGAGGGGGAAGTGGGAAGTGGGGAGGGTAATGGGAGGAGAGAGACGAGGGGAAACTGCAATTGGTATGTTAAATAAATAAATTGTTTTTTTACAAAAGACAAAAAAAATTGTGAATCACCAACTGCTCTGCCTTGCATATGACGTGAACCCCCAAAGGATCATGTGTTGACAGCATAGTACCCAGTGTAGCACTCAGAAGTGGGGTTTTAGGAAAGCGACTAGATAGTTTGACTTAATTAATGACAGAGTCATATATGAGTGGGCTGTTAAGAGGAAATAGAAACAGTAAAAGGTAGACTTGATTGGAAGAAGTGAGTTGCTAGGGAGGTGCCTTGGAAGGGTATTTTTACCCTTGGCCCTTCCCTCTTTCTGTCTTCCTCTGCTTCCCTGCTGTCCTCCAGCAACCACCTCCTGCCCANTGACCATGATGTTCTTTCTCACCAAAAGGCAAGAAGCAATAGAGCTAGATGATCATGACTATAANCTTGGAAACTGTGAGGCAAAAGCATCCCTTCCTTCCTTGAAGTTACTTACGTCAGGGAGTTTGCCATAGTGACGACACTGACCAATCCATCAACTTAGTTCAAACCTCAGCACAGTGTTTGGCCTTNGCTGAGGCTAGAACATGGATATTTGTTAGTCCAGAAATCTTAAGATACTAATAATGCTTTAGGAATTCAGTAACCTNACAACACTCAGGGCAAATGGCTTTTATGCAATTTGCTAGAGAAAATAACTTTTTCATTCAAATAATACTTTTTTCTCTTCATTTTACCTATTCTATATATTGCATGTACTTTTCTTGAGCACTGTCTGTTATGTGATCTATAAAGTCCTTCTTTTTAATATTAGCAGTATTATATTGACTGAATCTCTCATTGAACCAGGAGCTCAGCAATTCCGGCTCCTCCAGCTGGCCAGGCTANTCNGGGACCTGTNTCTCTGCTTTTGTCATGGTTCTTGGTTACCCAAGTACTGTCGGNTATGGATTCCTTCTCCTGGAGTAGGTCTTAAGTCAAATCACACATTGATTGGCTACTCCCACAAGCAGAACCAAATATTAACTGAACTCAATAGATTTATTCTCTCTTAACACAATTTCTACTAAAAAGTGATTTCAGTAAACCGTCAAACCACGCACANCAAGTCAACTGAAGTCAACCGAAAGCCTCATCTCAGGCACTGAAGTGAACTCACCATTCTTTCTTTGTTTCCCAGAGTGCATCCAACTAACAAGATCACAATGCCCATTCTGGTTTTACCTTTAGTTTTAAGATTAACAGATGATTAGTTAGAAAACAAACAAACAAACAAACAAACAAAAATCCTCCCCAGATTCACAGGGGGGAAAATGAACATATTTTGTTTGGCAAGACCAGATGAGTGCATTATCGAATCAAGCTGTGTTACCTGGCCAGCTCCACATGGCAGTGGATGAAGCTGCTGAGCAGGCAGTGTTGAGAGGACTGGAGTGCTTGCTCCTATGACATTCTTTTAGTGTGCATACCTTAGGGTTCAGTTTATGCTATAAAGCACTACACAAGCACTGATTTTTTGTTGCTATAAAATTGCCTGATTATAAAGAACTCCCTCTTGGCTGTGTGTGGCACATTCCTATAATCCTAGAGTTTTGAGACAGAGCAGAAGGATCTGAGTTTGAAGCCAAACTAGTCCACATAGTACTTTTGAGTCAAGCCTGGGCTACATAGCTAGAACAGGTCTTTACAAACAAGGCAAAAAGTCTAGTGGAGATGCTCTACCGAAAGCTGGCTGACATTTGTAGTAAGATCAATAGATTGTAAGTGGCGAGTTGTCTTTTAGAATCAGCATAATAAACCCAGAGGGATTACTTTAATCTCTTTCTGAGCCAAATCCATCCAGCTAACCTATTAGCACCCATCACCATCAGATTTTCCCCACTGCCCTTGTTTATTTTGCCTTGTTTATTGTCTCTCTTCCACTACTTCTCCTAAAAGGCAAACTTCAGGATAAATCAAAGCTGTCTCGTCCATGGCAGGCTCTATGACAAGTGCCTAAATCACTTTAGACAACGAGGGAATATTTAGCTGAGGCTATGGAATTAATTATCTGAGTAACAAAAACAGTAGCATATAGCACTGTTTAATACCATTTANCCCCAAGAAAACAGGAAAATATTTGCAAAGCAGATTGAATTTCTGCCTAGAAAGCATCATACGTAAATAAAAGTGTACTTATATGATTGGCAAAATATAAGACTTGTATTTATTCACCAAATTTAATGTTCCCTAGGTCTCTAGAGGGTGACAGACATTTTGACACCAATTGTTGTTGTTGGGCAAGCTCTTCCGGGTAGACCATATTGCCTCTAGATTTGCTATAAATAGCAAAGCTCAAGTTGGGTGAGCCTATAAGTAGCTATGGACTGAATCCACTCNAGCCCAGTATTTTACCATCATCTTTAATTTTCAACCCAGAAAGACTCATTAGTGCTTTGTTTTTCATGTCTATACAAGGAACATGTGTTGGTCATGGAGAATGTTTATTCTTATGAAGAAAGATTTTTCTGGTGGAGGCAAAATCTGGNGTTTAGAAGGTAATGCTGTAGGTTAGAATGGCTTTGTTCTCATGGGCAGAATGATCTTCTGCTTAATGTCTGTGATTCAGTCACCTCAGCCATAAAACAAGGATAATAGGCAATACCTCCTAAGCATTGGTAGTAACAGACAAGGTCATTGTGGGGCTTAATAGCATACACTACTGTTCCATTTCTTTAACAGATTTTAAAATATGCAACCAAGCCTTCCTAGTCTCAAGTCAAAAATCAAACCGAGGATGCTTCCATTCCTGGATAAGAAAATAGTTTAGAATTTAGAAATGAAATCTACCCAGAGATAGCATAAGATTTGGCATTCTTCATAAGCCTAAGAAAAAGGAAAGCTCAAGGGAAAATGATTGTGAGTGTTTCATAAAGATTTTCAGCATTTCCAACTTTCTTTTTGTTATGTAAATTTTTATAGCTATGGAGACAGACCTACCAACACTGAAGACAAAATATTGGAACAAACTTGTCCTTTCTCTAGCCATTTTGGGGCACCTTAAATCACAGCTGTATTGAGAGATATTCCATGTACCCTGCAGTTTTCTCATTCAAAATTACAATTCAATAGTCTTAATATATTCACAAAATTCTAAACCACAATTTTATANTTGCAGCATCCTCTTACCTGTAAACCAAGCACCCANACTCACTTCTCTTCAACTTCTCTAGCTCCGGTCAACTTTAATTTACTTCGTGTGTTTATGGCTTTTGTTTGTTCAAATTTTGAAGTAGTGTCTCATTATGTATNNTCACTTGAATTCACTATGTATCCGGATTGATCACCAACTTCTGATCCTCCTGCTTCAGCCTCTAAGTACAGTGATTGCTGGGGATATGCACTACCATACATGGCTGTGTGAGACTTTTAAATGACAGATCTGAAGGTTAAAACAATGAATAAACTGACTGTGTATACAGGATGTAATGTTTTATAATGCAAATTTGAATTACTTTTTTTTTTTTTGAAACAGGGTTTCTCTGTGTAGCTTTGGCGCCTTTCCTGGAACTCACTCGGTAGCCCAGGCTGGCCTCGAACTCACAGAGATCCGCCTGCCTCCGCCTCCCAAGTGCTGGGATTAAAGGCGTGTGCCACCACCGCCCAGCTTGAATCACTTCTTGAATAGACAGAAATGTTGAGCGCTCCATGAGAAGCAGATGATATTACCAACATGTGTTGATTCTGCAGTTAGGCACCACATTTCCATGTAGATGTGAGCCCCACACCCACAGTGAAGCTGAGATAAAGNGGAACAAGATGCTGGTTTTTCACAAGGCAGTTGAGAAAAGAGTGTGCAAGTAAATAAGATGAGATCAGGTATGTTTGTGGAGGTCTGGCTGTAGACAGTGTGGATAACTTGGAAGCCTGAAAAAAAATGTCAAGTAAGAAGACCAGATGGCGAGCTTTATGGTACTCAGTGAAAGAGAGGTCTCTGGCAACTGAGGTAGACTAGAAAAGGAATTTCAATTAGGCAGAAAGAGATAGGCAAAGAAGGGTGGGCAAGGATTTTAACTTTCAACTCCAAATAAAAACTCTCAAAACATGGAATAATCAATTATACATATAATATATATTACATAATTTAACATTTAGAATTATGTATAGTTCAGAAATCAGTATATAAAAGTTATTTTCTCCTTTGGTACTGAGCATTGAGCAAGACCCCTAATGCTAGGCTGTATCACCAGCTCTAAAACATCTTTTCCAAAACAAGAGCCATGTGAGTCATGTGTGAACAGCTGTTTGGTTTGTGTTCCTTGTTATTAACTGTCAAATTTTGTTATAAGGATTATGTTGCTATTTCTGAATCAAGAAAGGCAAATATGGGAAAACTGCAGGAAAAAAACAAAACAAAAACCAACTCTTTATACCACCACCAGAGGAACACAGGCTTTTAGAGACTGTGAGGTTCTCGAAGTCTTAACCCTCACACCATGTCAATCCATCTCCTCTGATAGAAATTTTCCAGAGGTTCCTTCAAATATGATGGCTTTTCTGTGCCTTGCTTCTGGCTCAAATGGAAAGAAACAAGCCATGGAACACATTGATGGATGTTATAGCAATACATTGGAAAGTGTTCATACATGGCACTGACCTCTCCTCAGATGGATGGACAGGCAAGAGATGAGTTCTGCTCCCTCCCTGCAGCTCCATCCCAGAGAAGGAAGAGAGCAGCAGGCCCAGTTATTTCACCACGAGCACCATCAAACACCACATAGTGGCTCCTGGGGCAGCAGATGACCAGGTTATCAAGCCTGAATGCACAGCAGAATCACTTGAAAGGCTTCTTAAAACTCAGTGCTGGGCTTTACCTGAAGAGAGCCTTAGATGTTTGTGTTTCTCAAAAGTGCTAGGTAATCCTGGTACTCCTGGCCTGCAGGGGCCACACCCTTGAAGAAACAAAGATGCAGAAAGAGGTTGAGAGCATCACATTCTGTAGGCATAGGACNTGTCTGCCACAACTCCATAGTGGTACTGGTCATACTCTGTTCTCTTCACCCATCAAGGACAGGCATAGGGCTGGTGCACAGAGGCAGTGAGATATTTGCTGGACTGAATATTAATGCTGGGTTGTTTGATTTCCATGCCAACCAGTATGCAAAAACAATGCAAAAAAAGCTTGAACATACCATTTTGAACTTTCACCCATTTTTTAAAAAATTGAACTCCACCACACCTTCAATTNTTCTTGGTTCTGGTACTTACATGATTCACTGCATCCTAGGGGCAGATGGATGAGAATTAAGAATGACTTGAGGCCATGGTGCCGCCAACATGGCTATTTATGTACATTTTTTCTCTGAAAGTACCAGAAATTCTCCCCCCAAAGGGCATTTGTGTTCTGCTGTGTCTCAGGAGAGATTTAATAGTTGAATAACTAGGAAATTAGAACCAAGAGTTTGGCTTTTCTGCGGTAATTCTAAATACGGGCAGGGTTACTTGTTTTTTCTTTATTGGACATCTATTTGTGCACTCACAGATATGCCCTTAATTCCATAAGTCCAGGCTGTATTCTGACTTTTCAAACACACAGAATTGTATCCTTGGTTTTTCTGAGAGTGTTTTAAAAACAAGTCAGGCTATATTAAATTTAAGATGATCCCACTAATAACAACAGCAAAACAAATTCCAGGTCCTGAACAATGGAAAGGAAATAAACACATCGTAAGGAAAAGATTGGTATAATAAGAACATGAATCCAGAACCCAAGAATGGCATAATGGATGCACATGGTTTTATAGTTACAGAAGCGTCCTCCAAGAGCCTGGAGTCGCTGAAATCCCATCGCTGCTCTGTGGCTGCCCTCTACTGGCCAAATTACAAAGTGCCGTTCAGAGTAAAGGCCATAGTGAACTTTCAGGAAAACATTCCCAGTATTAGAAATATATAGATATATAAAGTTTTCGGGGTTTGTATGAGTTTTTTGTGACCTTTACTACCACCTGTACTTCTGTATAACAAAATAATTCATTTGCATTTAAACATATTTCTGACACCATCTTCAGTTTTTAGTCTGTAATCGTTGCTGTCTAAGGTAGTTTCCAATGATGATTACAAAAGTGTTGCCCTTGGGGAATGACCACACACAAGGAATTCAGTGTATTGTAAAATATGATTCAGTAGTGTCAGGCTGTGGAAGAACCATAGGCTTGAAACTCGTAGCTGCATTCCATGCCTTTTTACCATTTTCAATTTCAGTTTGTTTATCTGACTAGCAACCAAACACAGATGTATGGAGCTGTTTTTTTAATTATTGGAAACTGACAATCTTGTTTGTAACATTTTAAAGAATAGTAGTCAGATGAGAGGGCTAAAGAGATGGCTCAGTGGNCATGATTGATGCCTAGGCAAGCATGAGAACCCTAGTTCAAATCTTTAGCAACCATATAAAAGTCAACCATGACTGCACATGCCTATAACACTAGCATAGCAGAGAGGGTAGAGGAGATAGGCAGACTCAGGGAGCTCACTGGCCAACCAGTCTAGCTTAAACAAGTTTCAAGTTTCCTGAGACACTCCATCTCAAGAGAATAAAGTGAAAATCAATAGAGGAAGACATCCAATGACATCCTCCTCTGGTTTCCAAATGTTCGTGCATTGGCACAAGCATCTGAACACCCATGTGCATCCATTACACCCATATACCCTAAATTAATTGATTAATAAAATAAAATATAAACTACTTGAGGGCACCTAAAGAGTATAACTATACTCAAGAAAACAGGGAATAAATAATTCCAAACCAGCAAAGTCCGAAGAAGGAAAGTATACACACATACACACACACACACCACCACCACCACCACCACCACCATCAATAACAACAACAAAATAACAGGAATCAATAATAATTGGTCACTGATATCTCTCAACATCAAAGGTCTCAATTGTCCAATAAAAAGATACAGACTAACAGAATAGATGTGAAAACAAGATCTATTCTTTTAATGAATGCAAGAAATGTACCTTGTAATCAAGGATACATATCACCTCAGGGTAAAGGGCTGGAAAAAGATTTTCCAAGCAAATGGCCCCAAGAAGCAAGCTGATGTAGCCATTTAATATCTGACAAAATAGCCACTCTCCTGGGAGACAGAGCCTGCCAGTGCTGATTGGGAC
>LZPO01044691.1:7801-36707 GCA_001675575.1 Neotoma lepida
ATTTGGGTGAGGACTCGGAAGCCTGCAGTCTGAGGAAACAAGATCAGCTGAGGAGTTGGCAAGGTAAGGTTGGCTGTGGCTTGTTCTCTTTCTCTGACCTTTCAGAATTTACCTCAATACCTGGCCTGGTGTTTTTTATTAATAAGACTGTTTAAGATTCACATTACAGATCAGAAATCTTAGGGAGCTTTTAAAGGAAAAGGAATTTTGTCACATCAGAATTCCAGAAGGGAGGATTCTTGTCAGTGATAGCCCTGTTTGCTGCCTGCTAAGCAAACAGTGGTCCCCTAAAAGACATCTCCCTCCTCTTGATTCCAATCCCCTCTCTTTGCTCACATGGTGGTATCGACACATCATAAAAAGGAATCCCAAACCTTTTATGTTTATTTCCTTGCTGTTCCATGCAGCTGGAAGTTTTCTGTATGCATTTCACAGCTGTGTGCATCTCACTGTAATGACACCGTTTAGTTTCCATGAAAGTCTTCTGTTTTCTTTCCTACCAAACACCCTATTCTCCAGAAACAGAATCTAGAAACTTCTCTACACTTTCCAAGGTAAGCTCCTGGGTGACCAACTGCATTTATTAAAAGTTTGTTGCTGGTATACCATCCTCCAATGAGAGGATGGAATGAATGGTGATTATATTATTTTTAATGGAAAGTTGCCATCTAAAATTTNTGATTTGAGACAATGGTTATAGAGGGCTCAGGACATNACAGTTGATAGTAAAATGTTGTTATATGTGAATAAGAAATTGATATATATGAANAGTGAAAAGGGAGTTCACATATTCAGGGAGATGATATGGGGACTGTGGAGTTGGGGATGGAAGATGTGGGTCACATGATTTCCATGTTTAGCTGCTATGCTACCCTTTGTAACATACAGAAAGAGACAGAGAAGAAGAAAATGAGTAACCACTTCTCATGAAAAACAAATTGGGTCTCAATTATATAATTATATCCTGACCTGAGAGGTAACAGAAGTGAGCAGAAGATGCTTAATTGATTTCANAGTTGTAACAGATGGGTTATGCTATTTGCTTTGTACTACCTCCCATCTTGAGTGTTAATAGGAACTGATATTATGNCCTATTGTGCTGCTGTATTGGGTGTGTCCTGGTCCTCTGGCTCGTACAGTCTTTCCAGCCTCTCTTCCACAATGTTCCCTGAGTTTTAGGTGCAGGTTATGCTGAAGCTGGGTACCACATGATGATTGGTTCTCTGCATTTNGACTAACTGTGGTTGTCTGTAATAGTGTCTGTCTTAAAAGGGGAAGTTTCTTTGTTGAGGAGTGAGAGCTACACTTATCTGTGATATAAGGATACACGTTTAGAATGCAGTGAGGGTTATGGTGTTTTATCATAGCAACAGAAAAATAACTAGTCCATGAACTGAGGCTGAGCCTGTTTCTGTAATAGAGATGTTCAATGGCCATCATTTCTTCCTGTTTCATCCCTGTCCNTTTCTGACATGACATGGTGTTCTTCCCTCTAAAACCTTTCTCTGTCCATCATCTTCAACTTGAAGTTATAGTCATGTGATATAATTTGGCCAATGCCATAGTGGTGAGCTTGACATAGACACTGGGTTCTTTGCATTAGAGTGTGTCCTCTTACAAGTCAGTTGTGATATCTTGTTGGTAAACACATGTAGGTAAGTGTCCCTGGGGGATGAGGAGAATGAACAAACTCCAGCAGAAAATCAGATTTGAACGTTCATCACAAATATTTTTTTAAGGAGATCAAAAGAAATTCTATCCAAATCTAGCTTGGTCAACCTATGAGTTTTTTGGAGTGTAAGGAGGGAGTTACTAAGAGGAACCTGGGCGACTCGGGCAACTGCATCACTGAAAAGGCTGCTCCAGCATGATGACTCATGAGAGTGGCCTCCCTAGGATTCCCTTTGCAGCTTGCAGACATCTCCACCAAAGAGTGTCCTCTGCTAGCAATCTTTTCTTGATTATGTAACCTTGAGGAAGGGCCCTGTGAGACTTTGAACTTTGCTGTGAGCTTTTGTAATGTTCCTGTGAGACTTGTGAGGTTTTGGGGTTTCCTCCAGGAAGTGTCTACACAGCAACCANGGTGCACTGTCTGTTCACTGCTGTCCATGAGAAAGCCTATGACATAGCAGGCGAGACAGGGACATCTCAGTNTTTCTGTCTAACCCACCATTATGCGGGACAATGGACAACGCNTTGCTGTTGTTTCTCAAGGCACTTTTCAGTGTGGCTGTTTCAATGTAAGGCACCAATGCAGATGTNTTTGTGAAGTTAACAAGGTTAACTGCCATCAAATAATACTTCCTTTTAATTCTTATAATTTGATTGCAACTCAAAGCAACCTTTCAAAGGAATTTTTGGCACTCAGGAAAATTATTCTAATTTTGTCAATTATGTATCTGAAGGAATAGGTCTGAGAGCACCTGAGCGTGGGAATTAATAGCCTACAAGTGTTCTGCATAATATGTACTCAAGTTACTTCCAGTTGTATTTGATAAGTTTCTCCGCCAGCGCAGCAATCAGAGTCAGGCCAAGTTAGGGAAAGGCCAGGTTTAATGGACAAACGTTCCAGGGTGATTCGCCAGCCCCACAGAGAGGAGATCGGGGAGAGAGGCTGGAGGAAAACACACGTCTAGTCTCCGGGATGCCTGCTTAAATAGGCCGAGGGAGTGGTGTTGGCCTAGGGAGGAGCCGTGTTTGGCAGGCTCTGAAGAGGCAGGTTCAGCAGCCTGCGGCCCAGTGCGGGCCTACTGCACGGGTTGCACACGAGTCAGGAGTCCGAGCTGCTCGAGGTGTGGGTGGTGCTGGGGGTGGAGCCTGAGCAGCACAGGAAGCTGCGTCCGGAAGACCCCGGGATAGAAAGCAGCTCTGCCAGTCACCTAGCGGCCNGGAACTGACCACCCAGAGCGGGCCGCCAGGGGCTGAGGTGGAGCTCCTACCAAACAGTATTTACAAAGCTGTATTTTCCCATGAAAAGTGAAGGGTTTGAGTACATAAAACATGCAAACTTTTCAATTTCAAAATGCATCATAANTCATACTCTGCATTAAACTGATCATTCAACAAATATATCGAAGAACTCCAAATGTACAATGTTTTCTTCTATTTATTTGGTGCAGACAGATTTATCACAGTATACTTTGCCAATGAAAGTTGGGTATTTATAAGGTGTACACCGTGAAGTTTTGATATAGGTTTATTGTGTACTGATTACCATATTCAAACTAGCATACAGAACACCACATACCAACCGCACCGNGACTTTGAGGGGATGGTAAGAACAATTAAGATCAACTCTCTCAGCAAATTTCAACTGTATAATACAATATTGTGATCTTCATTAATCCTCCAGAATTTTTCCTCCTTCACAATGGGGTTTTTATCTCATGACACCAACTCTTCTTCCTTCTGCCCTCAGGCCCGTAAGTGATAGTGTATAATATTTGTTTTNCTAGGCCCAGATATTTTCACTTAACATGTAGTTTTCTAGGGACAACTGTATCTTTACANATATGTATGTCACTTTTTTTATCCATTCATTAAAAGCCAAGCATTCTAACACCACACACAGGTTAGGATGGCTGTTATGAAAGAGAAAACTGNTAATGGAAACAAGAATCTTGAGAAACAGGAACTCTGGGGACATACTGGTGGGATGTAAATGGGTGTGGCCCTGTAGAAAAAAGAATGGCAGTTCTTCAGAAAACTAAATTGAATTGCCATATTATCCAGTAATCCCATTTCTGAGTGCAAATGGTTTCTCAGTTATGATGTTCAATTTATATTTTTTGACATTACAACAATGTGAAAGCAATCAGTATTTAGTAGAGACTATCTTGAATCCTGACCCCTTTCCTGGGTTATATGTTACTGGGACAGTGATAATTGCTGCCACTGCTCTTGGTGAGCTGGGCTATCATGAATGCAGACAAAAGGTATCCTATTATGGTGCCAGGTTACTTAGGTTTTGATTTACAATCTTTAAAAATTACAATGGGTGTGTTGAATTACAGTCCCATCATAAATCAAAGAACACCAGTGTATATGCTAAATCTTCCAATGGAAAAGCAATCAGTATCTCAAAGATGTATTATCTCTTGCCACTTATTATAGTATTCTTCATAATTGACNTATGGAAATAACACTAACATCATTTGGAGGACTAATGTGGTATCTTGACTTGGTTTTGAGGTATTGGATACAGGCTCCCAGTTCTCCTTCTTCTTTTTTTTTTTTTAAAGATTTATTTATTTATTATGTATACAGTGTTCTGTCTACATGTATGCCTGCAGGCCAGAGGAGGGCGCCAGATCACATTACAGATGGTTGTGAGCCACCATGTGGTTGCTGGGAATTGAACTCAGGACCTTGGGAAGAACAGTCTGGATTTTTAACCACTGAGCCATCTCTCCAGCCCCCTAGTTCCCNTTCTTATAGAGCTGATTAAGACCACACCACACAAACCACCCTTATCAGGTTCTTACACTATAGCCATCAGCAGAGTCCTAGTTGCCCCAAAGCCAGGTATAGACAGTGAGGAAAAATCCCAATGCCCATAACCATTTAAATCATAACTTACCCACACCCCAGGAAGCCNCTTAGGGAGCTGTTAGGGTCAAGCCATGGACTTTGGCAGCCCTAACAAGATAGGTTTGGCCAACTGTCCTTTATAAGTCAATTAGAGAAACAAACAATGGTGACATGGAAGATTTATTCAGTGTGGCTACACTGGCAAGAGGAACAGAAGGTTCAAGGACACATCATTTCTGTCTTCCTGGTCCTGAAATGAGGGTTAGTTTTAAATAGAGGGCAAGAGGCAGGCATAGCTCAGCAGGGACTTTCCTCTACGGTTGCTATTAGCAACAGAGTCAGCGTCTTATCCATCCAAGTGTTCTTGTATGAAGATCTTCCACCAAAAGAGCCTTGAAATCTCACAGAGCTCTTCATCAGGGATTAGTTACCTGATCCACATATGGACCAAGCAGTAGAAAACCCCTTCCCACTAAGAGCTTTACTTCTCATGAGATTCAAGCTGAACCATACTGGGGGGATTTAGACCATGTCCTATGTAAAATGNTTTATGTCTTAATATATATGAAATTGACACAAACTAACAGAAATCCCACAAATACTCCAAAGGACAATGGAAACTAGCAAAGAAATGTTAGTGGACAGAATAATATATGAAAAATTAAAAATCATAGGAATGTGAAGAAAATATATGAAAATTTCATGTTTAACATCTGTTTCAACTGAAGTGACTATGATTATAAAAAATACAGTGATATAACAGAATTTTTCATTGTTGTTTATTTAAAATTTTTAACATTACAAGTACAAATTTTACACCAACTGCTCTTCTTCTCTTTCACTTAAAACACACTGAGAATGAAAATAATTTGGAAAAAAAGTGTGGATTTCTAGTCCATAAAGTTTAACACATATAGGACAGACACAGGACAGAGCTCTGTCTGCAACTCCCTTGACATTGGAATACATGTAGTGCTGAGTGCTGAGGTACAGCATAAAACTCAAACAGAATTCATATTTACCAAGAGATATTGTTTTTCACTGCTCATTGCCCTGGTAATTACAGTATTGACTGAAAGCTTAGTTTAATTTGTATCAATTACCCCCCCCCCAACCATTTCAATGCACCTCTTAGCCTTCTTAATCAAAGCTTGTTTGAGAACATGTTATGTGCACTTCTACCCTTGAGCTGTGTCTATTAAGCCCATTGAAAATGTGAGCTGTGTGTGAAGCAAATTCTGCGGATGTGGTAATGGGTCCTGGCTCTGTATGTAAAAGANATATTTCCCTAGGGTCTAATGACTTCCCTCATTGCTGAGAACATTGTGTTTAAGACATATCAGAATTTAAGACATATCAGGAATATAAATTAATATTACAGTAGATATATTTAGAATTAGAAACTTTTTTCTATTAAGAACTGTAGATCTTCAAACAATCCCTTTAATTTGTTTAATTCTCCAAAAGCAAGGATTAAGATAATAAAAACTGCAATTGTGTTGGTATCATGCACAATTGAGCTGTCTGACAGTCTCTTAATGCCTTCATTTAAGGAATGCCTGACGTTCTATGAATGTAGGAAGGAAGGCTCTGATTGGCCAGCTAATACCCCAGGCATCTTAGTAAGTCTGTGACCGACAGATGAAAAATTGCATCTGTCTGCAAATCCAGTCATCATTCTGTTTCTTTTTCATATTGCTCACGATCTCTTAAGTTGGATAGTACTTTAAAAATATTTATTTATTTTATTTTTATTTGTATGAATATTTTTGCTGCATGTATGTAATATTCACTATGTGCATATGGTGCCTATGGAAGCCAAAAGAAGGTGTCAGATTCCCTGGTACTGGAGCTACAGGCAGTTGTGAGCTACCACATGAGAGCTGGGAACCGAACCAAGGTCTCCTGGAGGAGCAGCCAGTGCTCTTAACCAGAGCCATCACTGCAGCACCTAATTTGGATAGTACCTTCATGCAATGCATCACATAATAAAACAGGATAAAATCAAGACTTCCTGACAATGGGACACACCAATAAAACTTTGTTCAATCTTGTTCACAATCTAGAGAGATCTTCACTGAAGCCATGAAGTGAGAGGCAGCCCTGGAGGACACATGCTTCTAAGGCTTTAGTTAAAACAGGATGCTAGTGCTTTGTCATTAGACAGGGGGAACATAAAATAGTCTTGATTAAGGCTGCACTCATGGCCAATACAAATTTCATGGATGGAGTCATTACCCATGGAAGGAGTGGAGATCTGCCAAAGAAATTATATGTAGAAGGAACCTGAGAAGCTCCCTCATTAAAGGGATGTTAAGTGGCCACTCTGCAGTCAAGATATGAGCTCTGTGATTAACTTGCCCTTCCTGTCTTCTAATCCCTGATCAGTCTTTGATATCAACTTGGGGACCACTTGTCTCATGTCAGGAGATTAATTTCAAGCAAACTCTGTTTATTTGTTTCGTTTTGTTTGTTTTACTCAAAATGCACACTCTTGCCCATCAATCCTGTTCATTCACATTGAAGATGTGTCTCTTAAGCTAGAACCTCAGTTTGCCATCCAGTGTCCCATGTGACACACATTCGTATGCAAACTTCCTCATCCCTGCCTAAGCATCTGCCTCCTATTTCTTCATAAAGTTGTCCAACCTAGAATTTCTTACACTAATAAATATACCTCTAATTTTCCCTAACTCTGAACACCCATCAATGTCCCTTACAGAGATTATTTAGTACAATTATTTTATTAACCTGTGTCTTTTAAGTGCTTTGAAGACAGACCGATATCTGTAACTGATTGATTCCACACAAGCACAACCTGAAACTCAGTAGTGGCCAGTGCTCATTTGTTGAGTGAGTGAAAGAATGGATATATGCCTGTGAGTCAGTCATGGCTTTTTAGCCATGCTTATGAATCCTCCTTCCTCCCAGGGTTGCATGGATGACTCTGGATAGTCACCAAGCATTCTTGCATCAGTTAGACAACATGGTCTCCCTGTAAGACTCAAGGATAGAATTTCCACCACACGTGCTGAGCTTCCAGAATGCATAGCTGCGCTGGTCACCTTTGGCAGTTTCTGTCTCCAGCTAAGCGTTGCCTGCCTTTGCTCATAGCTGCTACCTCTGCACAAAAGCTCTGCATTTTAGTGACGTTGAAGCATCCAAACTGGAGAGTCCTCTTTGGGAGAAGCCATATGAGATTGGATAGAGTTCTTTCTTACTTCCATTCTTTCTTACTTCCACTCTAGTTGAGGTCACCAAATAAGAGGTAATCAGAAGCATTTTGCAGATTTTATTTCTTCTTATTATTCTCTGCAGAATTGAGACATTTATGCACAGGTAGCCAGGCCAGGGAACAAATCTGAGAAATTCTACTCTTTCCTCATTGTCACCTTTCTTTTATAAACCATGTTCTCCTTGGTACTTCCTGACCGTGCCTTGCTTCTTCTGAGGGGAGTGACTATTTTAGGAGGGTCTTCATGCTTCCCACTCTGCTATCTCACTCAACGTACTGGAAGCACACTCAGAAAGTGTCTGTGACCCTTGTTTCACTTGAGTTAGCCATTTGAACAACATACAGGATAGAGCAAGGATCCTGAAGATGCGGAACCCTGGCCAGAAGCATCAGCATGNACACTTTCAGGCCCCACCCAGACCTTCTAGACCAGAAACTAGAATGCAGATGGATAGGATTCCACCTCCCAGCCAAGTGAGTTTGAGCAGTTTCGAATGCCTGCTTGTTCTTAACTATGCTGCTGTTCAGAACAACTTGCAACAATGCTTCATCCTATGGAAAAGCATCAGCCTTTCCACTTAGTTTCTGAGACTTGGGCAGGTTATTTAATCTTTCTAAATTGCCTCTCCTCACATGTAAAATGATGATGGCAAAGTGTCGATTCAGTTTGATACAGCACAGGGTACTGCAGTTAGCCTATGCCAACTGTGCTTGATCTCCTGGCACACAAGACCCCAGCACATAATCTATGTCATAGCCACTGGTAACAAAATTGATGTCCTTGTCGCTGTCTGTCAGAGGAGCAAGGCATACAGAGAAACCATTGTTCCTCCATAAGGAACAGGGCTGTTCTTTTCTTCTTCTAGGCTCTAATCACAGGACCGAAGGCTGCAGCACCTTTTTGGTAAGGTAAAGGGTTATAAGAATGAGTAATTATTTTTCATAAAAGTACAGGAAAGTTGATATTAAAGGCCTTGAAAGGAACATATCTCAGCACGGTGTACTTTTATATATGAAAGTGATAGACAGGTCCAGGGATAGAAAGAGCAATGATCCATGAGGCTTGGACTTTGATTAGAGAAAGGGCTCCTGGAATCTAGTTAGGCAACCATCCTTTTTTTCTTTCAATTTCATCCTTAAAAGTTGTCCAGATCAGGCCAGCCCTGCTCACCAGCTCTCAGGTACAAAGAGCTGGGTGGTGGCACCTCAACAGAGCCCCGTCTTCTTCAATCACTTTGAAGGAAACTTTGGTGATCAAAGCAGAACTCTGAGCAGGTGGATTTTAATTCATATTTAACAAAAGCCAAATGCCAGGCCATTAAAAAATTCTATCAATGTGATGATAGCGGATGCTAAGCATGACTGCATATGTGAGAAAAGACCTGAATGCTTAAAAAAAAAGAGGCAAATTGAACATGGAAACACTAATGCTTCGCAAAAGTGGAAGAGAAATGAGCAAAGAATATAAAGTGCTGGAGATAATGGTTGCCATGGCAATTGTTTGACCATAGCTCTGACTGTTAGAAACTCGGGTGAGAGTAATTGACAAAACCCTTAGTGGAAGTTACTCCCATGATGATCTGGCTGCTACANGCTTCCTTGGTATGTTTTAGTATCCCTTCCCGNTACCATGGGAGCCTCTCCACAGTTGTAGTTTGCTAAATAAGGATGAGGGAAGTTGCCTTAACTCTGACCAGGAGCAGCAGGCAGTTTCTGAAATCCGTATTGTTTGAATGAGAAAAGTCCCCCACAGTCTTGGGTCTTNGAANATTTGATCCCTAGTTGGTAGCACTACTTGGAGGTGTTGAGGTAGTCCAGCCTTGCTGGAGGAGGCATGTCACTGGAGGTGGGCTTTCAGATTTCACACCTTCAATTACTTCCAGTTCATGTTCTCTACTTTGTACTTAAGGTTGAGGATGCAAGCTCTCAGCGTCCTGCTCCTGCAGCCATGCCTGCTGCCATCCCCTCTTGCCATGATGGATTCATCCCCCTGCAACCATAAACCCCAACAACTCTTCTTTCTCTAAGTTGTCTTGATCATGGTGTTTTATCTTCAGATCAGCAAAGTAATTAACACACCTGCCAAACATTCCACACTTTTCAATTCAGAGTGGTGGGAACTGTACAATTCATGGATGGCCCCCTCTACCATAATGAGTGGTTTTTTTTCCCCACTAAAAGCACATGATAGTTTTGATGTTTTTTTAAAGCCAGGGTTGCAAAATACTGGATTAGAATTGACAGCACACCAGCCGCTCAGCCGCTCAGTCTTCTTCCCCACGTGTGGCTGTCGATTGCCGCTTTTTCTCCTTAATTACCCATCTGCTAGAGAGGAAAGTAATGCCACATCATTTAGAAGAAATGCACCTGTTTATTGAAAGGCAGGAATAACCTAGTTTGCAAAGGATCCTTGGCTCTCCGACTTGCCTCCACAGACTCAATATTGCTGTTGTTTTTCCCCGTGATCAAATGACTCCAACTCTAGACTTTCCAAATTCATCTTCTCAACCTTCATATACCATTCCTTGCATAAGCTTTACAGCATGGGAGGTATTTGGGACAGGGAAGCTAAAGAAAAATACAGGAATCATATGGGTAGAGAGATTTTTACAGAAGAAAAGAGCAGAAAGTAAAGATGTCCAACATTCTAAATTTTTACAAGCATCTTTTAAGATCTTTTCATCTTATCTAGTGGATTGGCAAGAGGTATCGACATNTGCATTTCAAGGTTAACAAAGGCTATTACTGATGGCCAGTAACTGGTGGAACTTAATGAGAAGTTATAGGNACTGGATTCGTAACTTGTTTTCCGTGGTAGCCAGGCGGCAGAAGGCTCTGTGCATACAAAGTGTACTGCTTGTTAGGTATGGCTTCTAATTAGCTGGGACCCAAGAAAACTTCTGCTAATGATATTTTTATGCCAGGAGAGTTTGAGAAGTTCCATAGCCAGTTGGATTTTTTTTTAATATAGCCAAAAGTTATCCACACCAAAAGAATAGTTGACAGGGACCCAAAGCCAATAGCTGTATGTTTGTGACATGCCTAGATTCTCAGCACCAAATTATGAGATGGTTTTTCCCATGGCTGCCAAATAAATTACCACAAACTTTGGCACCAGACAACACCCATTTAGTCCCATGGTTCTGTGGGTCTGAAGTCTGGTACCACATGGGTCTTGCTGGATTAAAGTCTCAGTGCTTGGGGTACGTCTTTCCTAACTGGGTAGTGTAGGAATAAGGTTTGATTCCATGCTCTTTTAGAACGCTTTCAGAATGCAGCACTTTGTGGTTACAGTGCTGAACCTCACTTCCCTTTCTGCTTTTCATGGGGGATGCTCTAATTGTAGGAAGCCTCTCTAGTGCCTTCACAGCCCACACCTCACCATTGAGCTCCTGGCAGTCACTTTCTTCTGTGCAGAATCTCTATCCAGCTATAGGAAGATTTTTATTTTAAAGACCAAATGATTTAGAGAAATCTCAGCTTTCTTTGAGGCAGAATCTTGCTACATAGGCTTGTTTGGCATGAAGCTTACTGTGTAACCATGCTGGCTTCAACTCATGAGTGATCGTTCTGCTTCTGCCTCCCTTTTAGTGCAGGCAAATGCACCCCAACCTGTTAACCTCACTATTTTACCGTGANAGATGAGTTAAATGCGTTATTCCTATGAAGCCCATNTTGATACAAGGAATAACACATTTGCAGTTTCTGAGAACTGGAAAGTAGANTTCTGTGGAAAGCTATTACTCTTCTCACAAAAGATATGTAATCTCTTCTTTTAGTTTTTCTCCATTTTGCAGAAGGCCACAGTNAAGGTTTATTAGCCTGTTATACATAGCATGACTAATCAATGGTCAAGCCTAGATTTAATAGATGGTTGATTTCAGAAGCCAGCTTTACAAGTACTGTGCCATGCTATACATCAGCATGTGTGTGACTGATACTATTGATCAATTTGCCTCTTATGCTCGGATNCTTTTCTTTTCTTTTTATTATTATTGTTATTAAGAGATTTTCTATTCATTTTACTTATCAACCACAGATTCCTCTCTCCTCCCTCCTCCCGCCCCCCAGCCTTCCCCTCAAACCCACCTCCCATTCCTACCTCCTTCAAGGCAAGGTCTCCCACGGGGAGTCAGCAGAGCCAAGTTACACTCGGGTACTTTTCAATATGCAGTTCCAACTGTGATATACCAGAAACAATATTGTTTGTTAAGAGTATTTACAGAAGAGCTAGTGCTGTGTCAAGCTCTAGAGAGATGTTCAGGGGAGATNTCATAAAGGCCTTTGGCAGCTCTCTGTCTGACTAAGTTGGTTAAATTGTTTTGGAGAGGCATGGCTGTTTTCAACGTGGCTTCCTAGGTCTACATGTCAGGTTTTATCGGTCTTCCTAATGTGGCACTCTTACTTTATAGACTTCTATTTCCTTTGCCATAACTTTATGGTAACAGAGCATATTCTCATGCTACTTAACACTGGGTGTAGCCAAGTGACTTGCAATAATCATGAGATGTTAGAGTTAACAGCACTGATGATTTAAATATGCTTACATAATTTGTCCTTTTTCTCCTCTGTTACTGTAATCTCTCATGAAAAGATCTTGTAGCTACTAAACCTTAAATAATGAAGACATACAAATTAGTCTGACCACAGCCTCAACTCTAGAGTTCAGCATAGGCCAGCTCAGGCAAATGAGCCAACCCAGACAGACCTGAAAAATATATGAGTAAGAGAAGTATATTAATGTTTATTTTCACAAACTAGTAAAATTTTAGATGTATGACTAGCAAACTGCAGAAAAAAAATTCCCACTCAAAACAAGGTTTCCACTAATAATCTTAATGGTATAAAGAGGAGTGTGCCTCAGAAGGAACCATCACTGTTGCCTTATTCATGATTCGACACTGTCCAAGTATCTTTCTACAATAATAATAGTTTATAAGGTAGATTCATGTGTTTTGGTGACTAAAAGCTCANTCAAGTTCTGTGGGTGTCAGTGGCAGAAGCAGGAAGCAGCCAGTGTTACAGGATAGGATTCTAGCTGTTTGTCACACAGTAGGCCAATAAAGTGTAAAGACAAGACCTTAAGACAGAGAAGGCCACTCTATTTGAAAAGCTGGCTAGACGGTAAAATGGAGGACTCTGCCACAAAGTTTATTTTGCCAGGAAGCTGAATTAGAAGTAATTTAGATAGATAGTCGATAAATGTTCCCTGGCCAGTGTGTACTTTCCTCAGAGAGGGTGGACCAGATGGCTATATCCAATACAACTTGCATACTCGGGAGATGCTTTTCCATTCTGTAAGCTATGAGAACAAAGATCATTATGTCCTAGGGATTTTTCTTGAGACTAAGTTAGACCACTTGTGTACAGTTCCTGATATATTCCACATTAGAGAAGCCAGAGGGGCTAACAACATGGAAGTCCTTTAGTCAGTTGTTAAGTCCATTGTAATGATAAAAGAAATCTCTAACACCCATCTTCTATAGTAATATCAAGGCCAAATCAGAAATACATCTTTATTAATCTATTGTAAAACATGTATTTTAATCATTATGTGCCATTTGNAGGTTTTAGGCAAGTTGTTGCTACACATTTCAGTATATTAGGACTTGACATACCCCTGCCTCAACCTACTAAGTGCTGGCATTATAAAGGTGAGCATTATAAGGCCTGGCTTGACTTTTAATCCTCAGCAAGTAAGTTAATCCCCCTGAGCAGAAGAACACTAAGACCCATTTAGTTTGATTATTATGAAGATTAAATGATAAAATACAGCACAATGTATAGTACACAATGCAGTACATTGGAAAAGTTGATTGTTAGCTTTGGCCTTGGTAATAGGTGAATTCATTCACCTATCCATTCACTCCTAACGAAGGTGTCACATGGTTCATTCATGTTAAGTAAGAAAAGAATACTTGAAAAATAAAATATCCAGGTGTGGTNGCCATGCCTTTAGTCCCAGTATTCTGGGGACAGAGCTGGAGCTAGGCAGATCTCTGTGAGTCTGAGACCAGCCCAGTCTACAGAGTGAAGTGCCAGGACAGCCAGGACTACATAGAGAGACCTTGTCTCATGAAAACAAAAAACAAAAATGAAATAAAATAAAATAATGTACGAAAAAGACTCAGTCAGAGGTGTAAGGTATTCAACATCAAAATTGAAATGATTTTTAAGTAATAAAACTGTATCTCTATGTGAAAATCTCAAAAAGATACAGAAAATGTGAATAATTAGCAAAACCACCCAGAATATGATTTAAGAAATGATCATTAAGGATTATTGGGTAAATCAATTAATAGAAACCTGAATATTACCATATTTAAGAAAACAACATCTTAGAATTCCTGAATAACAAAATTGTCAAAACTTAGATCAACTCTCTGTAATTAGCAGTTGTCCATGTTGGCTTGTCAAACCAGTAAGCTGGGCTCAATGGATAGCATTCGCACCAACAAATGCAAACCACTTAGGAGAAAAACATGCCGAGAATGAAAAGGAAGATGCACCTGCTAGCCAATCCTGAATCACAGCTCACTCTGAATGTAAGATAAACATTTAGGGCAGGAGTGCCCNTGGTGGGTGGACTGNAAGAGATTCATCCCACTCTTTCTCCAGTAGGTTAGCTGTAGGGAGAGCTTTGCTCAGCTTTGCTGGGCTAGGATTTTGTGTCTGCAGCAAGTGGGTAGGATGAATCATCAGTCCTACCCGTTTCCACATGGACTCTCATTCCCAGCAGGCTGTGAGGCATATGTTCACATGATAATCTCAGAAATACAAAGCAGAGCAGAAGTGTTCAAGATCCTTGGAAGCCAGACTCACATTACCATACTTCTGTCCACATGCTCTGCTGTCTATTGGAAAGATCTCCACAGTCACAATATTCAGGGGACAGGGACAAAACGAGAGGAGACTTGGAGACATTTTAATGAGAAACCACCAAAGATGCAGCTAAGATGTTTGCAGTGCCAGTCGTTGGTTGATTGAGNTGGCATAGCTCATCTTTCTTCCTAAGTTNTTGGAAGATGTTCCAGAGGTGAATACAAATGTTTTCCTAGATTAACTCATATGCTGATAGTGCTTAATATCCATATGAGAAAAATGTATCCCAAAGGGTGTAGAGCATCTAGGGGGAGATGAATATCACCAGGCTTTGAAGTATTGAGGCTGCAGAACATGCCCAGTGTAGAACTCAGCATTTTCAGTGACGGAGCCATTGAGAGAAGGAGGCTGTGATGCACGCAGTGGCAAGACGCTGTGGCTGGCNTGTGGGATCTGGAGCAGATACGTCCCATGCAGCGTTACCTGAGGTGGGACGTGAGGTTTGTGGATTTACGAGCGTGATTCTGGCCACAGCGAATGGGGCATACTTATAAATCTATGTGAGAAATCCTCCATAACATCCAAAATAAACCTTCAAGGAAAATCAGCAAAAGTTAAAACAAAATTTAAAACAGTTGATAATGCAGTGAGAATGTTAATAGCGATGATATTGCTGGAAGCTGGGCTCCTTCCCCACTTCCTCTTTCCTTCCTCTGCCTTTCTTCCCTCTATCTCTCACTTACTACTTTCTCCTTTTCTTTAATATGTTTTCACTGAGGATTTAAAATAATTGCAAAGCACAGAGATAAGCCTTGACTATCTCTGAGGTGGGGTTAATGAGCAGATGAGTTTTAAAAACTTTAAATAGAAGAATAATGGGGCACAAATTGNATTTGTTTTACATGTGAAAATAAATGCTGTATTGACAAAGGTGAAAAAAATATATTGAGACAGAGTTTCAATACATAGCCCTGAACTAGCTTAGTAGACCAATGTGGCCTCAAACTAGCAGAGTTCTGTCTGCTTCTGCCTGGGCTGGAGAGCTGGGATTAAACATCACCATGCCCAACCAAGATGCAGCTTTTTATAACTCCATGACACAGCGGACAGGTTGATAAACAATGAGAGACTGTAAGAAGGAGTCAATGGTTATCGTTTATTGATGCTCCATTCTTAATCACAACCCAAGGGACCAGAGAGTCTAATAAACTGACCACAGGTATCCATTTTTCCCTCTGATTTTATATTTAGATTTTATTTACTTATTTATTTTCTGTCTCAGATATAAGTGGTGTATGTCCATGTGTGTGTTCATACCACATGTTTGAGAATGCACACACACATAAAGGCCTAAGGCTGATGTTGACAGACTTCCTTAGTCACTCTCCACCGTATTCTTTAAGGCAGAATCTCTCCCACTTGAACCTGTAGTTGAACTATATAACTAGTCTGTCTAGCCAGCTTGCTTTGAGGGTCCCCTGTCTCTGTCTTCTGAGCACTGGAATTATAGGTGGAGAATGGCACCTACCTGGCACTTACATGGGTTCTGGAGATCTGGATTCTGGTCCTCAAGTGTATGAGGTCAGCATTTTACCCTCTGAATCATCTTGTCCTTGCATTCAATTTTAAACACATGTCCAAACATTCAGAAGGGTATCTGTAGATCTTATCATGTTTTTAATCATCTTAACTGATATTCAACCTTAGATAGATGATGTTCTCAATTTAGAAAAAAAATTAGAGACCCCCTCCTGGTGTCTCCACTGGCAAGCCACTATGGGATACTCTATCAGTCATGTGATATTCTCATATCTGCACAACCCTGTAATGGGATTGTAACCATGCATAAATGACAAGATGGAAAACACAGAAAAATATATAAAATTTAAACTACAAAGAAAAGTCTCAGGGGATGTCTACTTTTCCATTGCATGATCAGGCAGCCTAGATTAATTGTATGTCAATCTCCATGTCAACCCACTTAGTGTTAATAAGTTTTCAACACAGAACATTCAAATCCCAGCAAGCCTGTGGTTCACGCTCCTGAAATGCTCAATAATCACTGTGCAATTTTATTCCTCCCCACTGGCTCTTTTTAAGATTAGAAAGGAAAGCATCCCAGGCTAAAGTCTTTTTTAATCTCAGCTTAAGCCTAATGGAGCCAGAGTCCCGTCCTTCTTGTATGAGACTGGTGACCCAGTGATAATAAGTTCCCCCTGGCAACTCAATTATTTTTAATGATTTACACAAAATAATTACTGTTGACAAATGTCCATATCCTCAGAAGATCAAAACAGCTATGTCCATGTCCAGTTTTTTGTTTTCCATCCATCATGGCTTTGCAAATGGTTGGACGTCAGAGACCGAGGACTGTGAGGACAGAGAGCTGAGCTGCAAACACCAGGCAGATTAAGTTTCTCTTAAGACGTGCATGCACCGAAGTGGGGTAGTGGAGAGTAATGGCCAAGAGTTTTAGCAGAAAGTCAAATAATCTGAGTTCATAAAGCCTTAGGCAAGGAAGGATTGATTCATCCACATGACCTAAAGGTCCAATGTGGCCCATTTCAGGTAGGGATGGTTCCTTGGGCATACCTTGCCTCTTCATCTATTGCCTTCCTCCTGACACTGGTTACCTCCATTTGCTGACACCTTGGCCACTACAGATCTGTATTATATTGTAGTTTAAAATGCACAAAAAGGGCGTTTTTGGGGATGTGCGTGTGTGCTTTTTTTGAAGTACTAAAACTATCTCACACTCCTGACCTGTACATTACATTCATGAATGACTCAATCTGGGTCTGACAGGATAGCTCAGCAGGTAAAGATNCTTGTGGCCAAACTGGATAATCAGAATTTTATATCCAGGACCCACATGATAGAAGGAAACAAAGGATTCTCCTGGGTTGCCCTTTGACCTCCACATGTGTGTAACTCATGGAGCACCCTAACAACACATAAATAAGTAAATAAATAGAAAAAAACAAAACAAAACAAAACTCTCAATCTCTTTAGGAGTTGTACAACCCTGAGAAATAAGTCATTTGTGTATTAATGGCTGTGTGNAGAGTACATTAACTCACAGGAATGTCATGGAGCCCACACAGATTATACTCCTAAGCAGGGGCGCTGAGGATGAGGTCCATCTCCCATACTTTGTTTACAATCTAGCCTGTACAATCAATCACCTTGGGATTAATGGAGTCAGACAGTTTTTAGAATCAGAGACTTTAAATCAAAGAAGACTTCACAGGATGGTCTACAGTTGGGCAGCCAAGACGGAGGAAGAAACTGGGACTAGGAAACCCCCAGAGGCATAGCCGTTATGTTGTATCTCCAAGTTTTTTCTTTCGTGTTTTTTGCTTCTTCCATTCAGTTTTCAGTCTCTAGAGAGCTGCTTGATCCCAGCCTTTTGTCTTAGTTACTATTATATTGTTGTGAGGAGACATTTTCATCAAGGCAATTTATAAAAGGCTGTGTTTAAGTGGGGGCTTACAGTTTCAGAGGGTGAGTCTATGACCACCACGGTGGGGAGCAGGCAGTCAGGCATGCTCTGGAGCAGTAGCTGAGAGCTACATTCTCATCTGTAGGCCAGTCTCACTAACTCTGCCCCATGCTTATGGATCAGATGTAAGCTCTCAGCTACTGCTCCAGCACCATGCCTGCCTNCCTGCCACCATACTCTCCACCATGATGATCATGGACTTCGTCCTCTGAAACTAAATACCTCCNTTTTAGTTGCCTTAGTCATGGTATTTCACAGCAATGGAACAGTAACTAAGACATATGGCTTTAGGCTGAAGAGAGAATCTGCTGCTTTGGTTATGTGGTATTTCCTTTCTCCCTTCCTCTTTCCCACTTTCCTTCTTCTCCCTTCCATCCTTCCCTCTCTTCCGTCTTTCCTTCTTTTTTAGTTCTCACATATCCCAGGCTCATCTTGAAGTTGTTATGCAGTTAAGTATGACTTTGGATCTTTGATCCTTCTGTCTTCTAAGGGTTGAGATGCTGGGTATCAAAATCTTGCCTCTTGCATGCCAGAAAAACACTCAACCAATTGAACTACACTCAGCCCATGATTGTATTGTATTTCCTATATACCTTTATGTCTGGCCTTGCACATGGCCCTAGATTCTGTCATTTCTTGGGGTCAACTAGCAAGAATAGGTAAATATATTTAAATTTTAAAGAGACAACAATAGCAGAAATGAATCATTGAAATATACAGTAGATCTTAGTATATCAATGGGTGATTTGGGAAACTTCAATTGTACCCCCTTTTTAGGCTTCATGAGAGTAAAATATTAAATAAATCCTAATCTGCCTTCTCCATTCTAATTAAAGGTCTTGTTTAATTTATGTCTCAGCTGTATGCTGTGTTTTTTTTTCTTCCTTGTTTCTGACTAGGGTTGTATCACTGAGCACAATTCTTTCTTTGAAGTTTTGAGTCTGTATCAGAGCCATCTTTGTATTTACTTAGGAAATGGAGAAAGGATGTAATCACTGAACCTGAAGAAACTTTGATGTACTGTAATCAAAAAAGAAAGTAGGTTTTAAACAATTAGGAACNTGGTTCTTTCTGGAGACTTCCCTTGGGAAACAAATTGCTGGCCCTCAGTTCCAAGATTCTTCAATCATATCAAAACACATCACCATCATCAGCAGTTGAGCCTGATTGGCAGACTCTCCAGCCTCCCGTCTAGCTGTTTTAAGGGAAAATGAAACAATATCAATATAAATAACTAGAACATTCATCAGCTGAAAATTGCTCATCAGAAGCATTGTAGTGAGATGATATTGTGGAAATGGATCTGTTGTCAGATGAGCGCTCACCACTGAGAAGGGAATGCTGAGCCCTTTGTTGAGAAGTTTAAGGGGAGATTCAGCGGAGACCCCACTTCTTTTCCTACCCTCAGTACCTGTCATTTTAAACTCTTTCAGGTCTAGTTCAACCACATTGTGTGAAGTTCAAAATGAAGTCTGCCTCAATCTTCTCTGTATCCTAAAATACACTGAAATATATAACTCATCATAAAACATCAGTGAGCTAGAAATATAAAATATCAATTACTAGAAAGTCTGGACCCCTCTGCTGGGGATGTGTGAGTTTTATGCACTTTTCACCTTACTGAAACTATAAGCAGCTTTTGAAACTGTAAGCATTGCTTAATGATGATACATGGTTTTAACTGAAGAACCAGAAAGATTGGAAATATCTTGAGGAATCTTTAACATTTTCCTCAGTCAACTATTGTAACCTGTGAAACAGAGTCCCCTAGCCTTCTCTTCATATGCATATGCTTCCTTCTAACATTTATTGTTATTTTGATTTATGTGTACATATGTGCATGCCAGGTATGTTCAGGTGCCCACAGAAGTGAGAAGAAGACAATGGATCCCCTGGAACTGGAGTTTCAGGTGGTTGTGAGCCTCCATATGGGTACTGGGAATAGAAGCTGGATCTTCTACAAGAGAAGCCAGTGCTCTTAACTACTGAGCCATCTCTGCAGCCCCATGTGTATATGTTTTGGTGAATATATACTCATTACTCATGCTAAAATCATAATAGAGATTATGTTATAATATGCTCTTTATGCATAATACTGCACACTCTACTTTTCATTAACATTTTTTGGCAAATTCTTTTTTCAAGAATGGTATTTGTTTGGTTGATTAATGACTGATGAATTCATTGTATTCGAATGTTTTTATTTTGGAGCTGGAGAGATGGCTCATCAGTTAATAGAACTTGCTGCTGTTCTAGAGGATGTTGGTTCATCCAGTTCTCAGCACCAAATAATAGCTAATAACCATCTGTCATTCCAGTCCCAGGGGATCCAGTGACCTACTCTGGCCTCTGTGGGCACTGCACTCATGTGATACACAGACATTCATGCAGGCAAACACTTAAATACATAAAATTTAAAATAGAATTCTTTATTGTTCTTAATGTTTTCCTGTTTTACAACATGGTACATAATACTGTTGAAATAAGTATTGTTTTTCCCTCATTATTTCTCCTTCAATCTTTGAAAGGAATATTAGATGTACACTTAAAAAACTTTTGAATGAAAATACAGTTGTTTGGAAGAAAGAGAAATAATTACAAACAAAACACAGTGAGTTAAGAACAAAGTTTTGTTATTTCTGTTGGTTTTGTTAATTCTCAATTTAATTATAGTTTATTGAATAAAATTTTTTCTTAAGCTTTTCATGTTTCCTCTTCTTCAGAGGAAGGCATCACTGATAACGAATGCTAAGTAGCTGGGGTTTTGTGAGGAGACATGATATCGGCANGAGTCCCACTTGCTCTCTTGTTTCTGACCTGTACCGTTTGTGTTCAGGCTTGGATCTAACGGGCTAGAATAGCCAATAGANTACCCTNCTGTGAGGGTAGAGAGAGCCAACATCCATGCCATGTTTCTGGTGTCAGGGATAATGTTCTAGGCTTTCTGATTAAATGCAGCATTGCAGATGTTTTAACTGCCTTTTATCAGGCTGAGTGTATTCTCAGTTTCTTCTATTTTCCTAAGTGCTTTTGTTATAAAACAGTGTAATAATTTGTCAAATACTTATTTTGTATGTCTAGAATCACATGTGTTTTTTTCTTAGTCTGTTTATGGTGAATTTCATCCAATGATTCTTTAACACCGTGGTGTTTATTACACACATATGTGTCTATATGTATATTTCCTTATTTCCCAAATCACATTCTAAATGTTTATTACAATTTTACATTTCATCTGAACATCTTTTTTCCCCAAGGAAAAAGTTAAAATTATTATGAATATTGATAAAAAAGACTATATGAACATACCATGCAACAACAACAAAAAGAACAACAAAGCTCCAATATGACATTGTTCCTACAAGGAGGGCCTCTCAGGAACAAAATCCTCCCAGCAGAACCATCTCTACTAAGATAGAAATTTATGTCTTAGTAAAATCATCAAGTCCTTAGGCATATGTGTTTTAGATGTTTATGAATGATTAAAATAGAAAATATGACAGTCCCTGCTATGTAATGGGAACTGAATATAATTAGGAAAAAATACTGTAGTCTTTATTCTAGCAACTGATATTTTGTCTACCAAATCACTTCAGCAAGAATGTGCTTTAATATTGAAATTTGTTATTCTCTATAACTCTTGTATAGGAAGAAATGCTTGTGGATTTTTACTGGCTATGGGAAAGGCATGCTATTTCAGTCTTAGAAATGACCAAGTCCTTTCAGGAAAAAAGAATTTAGGTATAAATTGGTACTGAATTTTAAAATGTTCTTGGAATATAAAACATTTCATAAAAATGAATAACTGTGTTAGGATCCTCAGAATTTAATTAAAATATCCTGAATTACAACAGTCCTCACTGGCCATAAATACCTCCCCCACCTCCAATCTCTGACTATCTCTCTGCCCTATTTCATCCTGTGCATTTAAATGTGCATTGTACTTCTTGGAAGTCAGAGTAACACATATTTATAAGGCNTGTGTTGAATGTCAGTGTCTGGGCATTGCTTACATGATGGTATGGGCAGACACACATGAGTCTGGCTCTGTAAGGCAGTTCTGTCTGCCTGTCATTGCTCCATGTGCTGTGCACTTCAGATTTGGTGGACATTTCTCTGTACACACAGGGCCATTTCAGGAAGCCTGCT
Organism: Neotoma lepida; assembly: GCA_001675575.1. Classification (NCBI taxonomy): domain Eukaryota; kingdom Metazoa; phylum Chordata; class Mammalia; order Rodentia; family Cricetidae; genus Neotoma; species Neotoma lepida. The sequence continues at coordinate 30,040 of LZPO01044691.1, forward strand.
ACTGATAGTTTTGAGCAGCATCCACTGACATTAATGCTACTTTAAGAGCTGCCCCTGAGGTATTGCTTGGGAATTTCAGAGACCTTCTTCCCTGCCAGAACAATTTCTTCAAGATGAAATCGAAATGTGGCTTGATACTGAAAAGGACATTTGTGTTTAATGCCCGTGGAAAATTCAGTGGACACATCCCTAACAGAACATAAGAGTTTATTTTCTGATCAGCTACGGAAGTGACATGGCACTGTCACCCAAGGTCAGAAAAGACATAAAGTTTATATANGATCTGGGAGCATCTGGCAAGGCAATGCACACCTGTAATCTTGGAACCTTGGAGGCTGAGGCAGGTGGATCACTGTGAGCTGGTAGAAAGTCTGATCTCTGGGCTAAATTTAGTTTCCCACATGCTTTTGCTTATAACAGTTTAAATTTTTTTGTGTGTGCTATGAAGGATTGGACACAAGGACTCATGCCTGCCATGAAAGAATTCTACTGCTAATCTATACCCCTAGCCATTGATTTTTTTTTTAATTTTTAAAAATATTTATTTACTTTTATTGCATGTGTATAAGTGTTTGCCTGCATGTATGTATAACACTGAAATTATGGTCATCTGTGCTTAGCAATCCCAAGTGTGGTGATATTTTATCTGTGTCTCCCAATAAAATAAAGCTTGCCTGGAGATCAGAGGAAGGTCAGCCACTATTAGTAAAACAGAAGTCATGCAATGTGAGCACACACCCTTAATCCATCTGGCATCACCACCACACTTGAGATCTCATGTCTTTCTTGGGAAAGACACATGCCTTTAATCCCTGGAAGTGATGGCAGGAAGCAGAAAAGTATATAAGTCATGAGGACCAGGAACTAGAGGCTTTTTAAGCTTGTAGGCTTTTGAGCAGCAGTTCAGCTGAGATCCATTCGGGTGAGGACTCAGAGGNTTTCAGTNTGAGGAAACAAGATCAGCTGAGGAGTATCGAGGTGAGGTTGGCTGTGGCTTGTTCTGTCTCTCTAACCTTTCAGAATTTACCGCAATACCTGGCTCCGTGTTTTTTATTAATAAGACCATTTAAGATTCGTGTTACTTTTACAAATGTGGTGATATTGTGTCCCCCAATATATTGTGCACCTTAACAAACTTATCTGGGGTCAGAGAACAGAACAGCCACTAGATAGACATAGAGGTTGGAAAATGGTAGCACATACCTTTAATCCTGTCACTTGGGAGGCAGAGATCCATCCAGATCTCTATGAGTTCAAGACCACACTGGAAACAGAGCCAGGCATGGTGACACACACCTTTAATCCCAGCATCAACCATAGAGTTCTAGAGGTCTGTGCAGACAGACAGGAAGTGATGTAGCTTGATGGAGAGAGGAAATGAGTTAGCAGAATAGACAGGCATAAAAACCTGTTTAGGAGAGGAAGTCTCTCTCTTGGAAACAGCGGCGTTGGTGAGGTGAGATGAGATAACTGGTGGCTGTTCCTATCCCTCTGATCTCTGTCAGAGTTTCACCNTATTTCTGGCTCTGTGTTTTTATTGAATAAAACCATTTAGAAATTTGTTTACACCCAAGTACTGGGCTTACAGGCATATACCATCACACCTGGATGAATATATTTTTTAATATTATGAATCTTTATCTGTACATTGTATAAAGGCTCAGGAAACATGGCAGAAGAGAAGGAGAAAAAAATGTAAGAGCTGGAGGATGGACAGGAGTGCTTGAAATGCCGTCTTCTGGGCATGGCATGGCCACTGCTCTCATGAACTCACAGCATCTGTGGTTATCTGCACAAGATCTAAACAAGATCAAACTGTTAAAAATTTTAACATGGGCGGAGGTAGGGCTCTCCAGCCCTGCCTTTACCAGAGAAGCTATCACTCTTCTCTGGGAGTATGGACACTGGTAGGTTGCCCATATTCCAGTAGTTGGCTCCACACTCATGCATACATGGGCATCACTAATTGGATTTATGAGTTGTTAAAAAAAGAGAAGAGGACATGAAGTTGGAAAGGAGTGTGTTGGGGGGAATCTAGGGGAAGCTTGAGGGATAAATCAGGGAGCAGATACAATCCTATTTAGTTTCAAGGCATNGTATTCTTAATAAAATTAAAAGAAATAAAGCAATATAAATGTTTAACAGTATTATTATGGCATCCATATAATAGAATAGGATGTAGTTTATAATAAAATAATTTATAGATGATGTGGAATGATGTGTGATTGGAAGCCTTATGCCATCACACCATCGCCATCTACCTCAATTACTTAGTCCTTCTCATCATTCAGCTTTTGGCTCAAATGTCACCTTCCCTGATAGGCTGTCCCCGAGGACCCAAGTCACAGCCTACACTATTGGCTACTTTATCCTGTGACTCTGTTTTATTATAAATAGATACTTATTTATATCATAGTATGTTCGTTTGTTTATTATTTCTGTGTGTGTGCCTGTGTGAATTTATGTGCCCCATGTGTATGCAGGTACTTACAGAGGCCAGAAGAGGGCATCAGATCACATGGAACTAGAATTATAGGCAGTTGTGAACCAACATATGGGTGCTGGGAACTGAACCTAGGTCCTCTGCAAGAACATTAATTGTTTGTTTTTTCTTTTCAAATTTTTGTGGTTTTCCTCTCTTTTTAGAATGTGATCACCTACTGATAAAGAAATTGCTTGCCCACTGTCTTTCAGTATTTATGATAATGCCGAAAATGTATTATTTACAACAAACCCTTGTTGAATAAGTTGTGGAATCCATGTGTGAATGAGCACATTGCTGAGTTAAAGGGCATTATAGAGTTGTATGAATGGGATACTAATATCTATGCTCTATGTGTATATCTCTGTGCTTCCCAAATGAGGGTTGAAGTTACAGGTCCCTAGTTTTCTGTGGTATCCCCTAGCCCTAGTAATGTGCTCAACATTTAGTGGTACTAAGTAAAGGAAGACCCATTATTAATGTATGGTTGGAACAACCATGGATGGATTTAAGCTATGATATTAACTCCCTTAGCACAGGGAAGATGCTAAGAACCCAATAATCTGTAGTAGCCATCACCATATTAGAATTTAGAAGACTATTTCCATCAACTATAAAACAGTTCCTGGACATATTTTATCCTTATATTTGATTTCTCTTCTTGTGGGGCTGGGGAAGCCACCACAGGTCTTTGGTAAGGTTTTACTCCTGGCTCCTTCACCTGTTTTAATCACTTCCTAAATTGAAGTCCTCATCATCCATGAACATACATGATATGTTTCTTGGTGGAACATGTGGACCTTTGCATTTTGTTTCCATTGTCTGCCTTCATTTTGTTTGTAAAGTCTATTCTAGCTGGTGTCAGTGAGCTGGCCTCTTTTATTTCTATGCATGTGTTAGTTATCTGCTTTCAAGTTTCAGGACATCATGGTTGTTTCTACTACTGTGAGGTCATATGGCAACTGCTACCATGAACATTTGCATACAAATTGTGTACATAGATCTTCCTTCTTCCACTTCTGCATGCGGTGGATGGAACGTGATGGGGTAAGATGGNTCATANATTTGCTGTTCAGATGGACATTACAGTCATTTCCTGGGTCTTATTATAAAATTATTTTAGGAATAGCTAAAGGAAAATTGTAGGATTTTGTGTTTGTTTTTAGCTATACCTATTTAGAAATTTAAAAAGCCTTAAAAGAACCTAGAGGCAAAGGTGGGACACAAGGAGTGGGCATCTTTGAAACTTTGTTGTAACTGAGAACAAAGGGCTCATATCTTGGGAGGCTTAAAAACCCAAGTACGCATGGTAATAAGAGTGGAAATAAGAGTAGGGAGAGATCTTCTGCCTTCAAATGGAGGTCATTTAAGGCTTGAGGATTCTATACAATGAGTATATATATGTACATATATATGTATACATATACATATTCTAAGGGTAGACTTACTCTGAGCACTCTCATTTAAGGAGAATATCCCCAATCATGCTTAGATGAAGATGATACTTCAAGAAGGAAAGATAATGGGCACACTTTTGTANTTCTCAGTTCAAGGTAGATGTATGGGAGGTTAAAATGGTGGACAGTAATACTTCTGGGCATGCTCCTCTTTCTCCATCCAGAAAGTTTCATCTAAAAAAGAGAAGGCTATGAGCATATTGAAGGTGTATTGATAAAGGAGTTTTGTCCCTAATGGTACCTGCCTGGCTTACTGACTAACATTACCACAGTTCAGAAATTTATTTCTGCATTTAATGTGTTAAGTCGGTCTCTCCAACCTATTTGCAAAATGCATCTGAATTTTATTTATTCTTGTCCAAGCCAATATCATCTTTCCCCCGGATTATGACAGAAAACTTCCCCATGGATAGCTGCCTCTATTCCTGTGACATCCCCAACTCTTACAAAGCATAAATCAGGAAAGGGGGGAATCATTCAGTCAGTAAGTGCTTGCCTTGCATTCATGAAGACCTGAATCAGTCTCTGGAGACTGTGTTAAAACTCTGGGCCTAGGGTTGGGCTATCAAGCCCAGTACTGGAGAGGTAGATGTAAATGAAACCCTGGGGCTTGCTCACCAGCCAGCCCAGCCTTGTCAGTGTGTTCCAGGTCAGTGAGAGACCTGTTGTAGTGAAAAATCTGTTCTATCTATGACCTTGAAGCACTGCCCCTAGAGATATAGCAGGTAACTGTCCTAACTACCTATGACCTTGAAGTACCTGCCCCTGGGTCATGGCTCTGCACTACCCTTAAGACCTGAGATGCATGTAAGTCACTCTCTTCTCTCTCTGTGGGCTTGGATGCTGGGATGGACTCATGTGGAAGAACAGCATGGGCGTGTACCTCAGTCTTCCAGGACCATATAATAAATCTCCAGTGCTGTAGTGAGTCTTCCTCCCTAATAAATTCCTTTACCCTTTAAGCAGACTCCATGGATTTCTCACATTACCCTGTCTCATGAAAAACACAAAGGTAGTGGTATCTGAGGAATAACACTTGATGCTTTCTGTGGCCTCCACATNGCCATAAGAATACATATACACACGCATACATATATGTACACACACACACACACACATACACACGTGTGTACCTGGATACACATGAAAATGCACACAAACACACATCCCCAAAATTAAAAAATACAAGTCAGCTTATTTTTGCACCCCAGCTTGAGCTTCCTAGTGACTTCCCAGTGTACTGACATAAACCCCAAACTTCTTACCATGTTCTGTGAGGCTCTGTGTGGTGTTTGTTAACTCTGGCAGTAGCCCTATTGGCTACCAACCTCCTTTGTGACCTTTGCATAGGTAAGAGTGGTGATCTTTCTCCCTAGATTCCTGTTGTTACTCTGGAAATGGCTTCTGCCTTGAACATTCTTTTCTCTGATCCTCTCAGTAGAACCTTTTCAATGTGTGCTTCTCAACTCAGAAGTCTTGCTCTGGCCATGCTTGCCTCTTCCAGGGCCAACTGCACCCTGTAGCTTCCTCATGACCCTCACCAGTCAGCCATCACTTGATGAACACCTTTGTTTATTTATTGTTCTCCTGACACTCTAGGTTGTGATCTTTATAAAAGAAAGGGCCTTGTGTGGTTCATTTCTGGTCATGTTCCTGGTGCCTAGAACTGTGTTTGAAATTCAATAATTACTTTCAGATTAAATAGTTCTCTGCCTGGTGACAGGAACCTCAGGGCTTACAGCCATGGCTGAGCTGTGGCCTTTGTCTAATTGGATTTCTTCTGTCCATACAGACTGAGGGTAATGCCTGTCCCAAGCTTCCTATTCACGTAGCCAGCTCTCCTGGTTTACTCTAATACTCCCTCCATGTGGCTNTGATGGGAATATGTCCATGACTGTGACTGCTAGTAAACACCAGTGACATCTTCATTCAGTCTCATAAATTACTTTGTTGGGTTATATTGGGCCATTGCTTGATGGTTTCACATCTTGTAGATTATGTCTTCTTAGGAGTGAATTAACCTATCAGTGGTGTCCAATGACTGATTGTTCTTTTTAGAAATCTTTGTTAAAGTTTTTCCTGTTACAGTAANCCATACCATCAAGATATTCAGGTGTGAATGTCTCTCTGCCCACACCTGCACTCATTTTTTGTTTGTTGCTTGGTAGGGCTGGATATTGGACCCAGATGTTGGGACCTCTTGCAACACCAAGCTACAGCTTCAGCTTACTCACCCTTGTTCTCGTGGGTGTCAGCTACCATGGTTGTCAGACTTCTCAGTGGTCTCAGTGGCCTTTTCTTTTTGCTGTTACTCTCTGTTATTAGGTCATTGATTCAGGGGAGGAGCTTGGTTCTGCTTCAACTTGATGAGCCATGCTTTGTTGACACCCATGGGAGGCTTGCCCCTTTCTGAAAGAAGGAGTAGAAGTGGATGGGGAGGGAGACACCTGGGAGGACTTGGGGGGGCAGGGAGAGAGGAGGGAGAGGGGAAAATCTAAAATAAATGAAAAAATTAATTAGTAAAACAATTTTTTTACCAATGCAACTAAGCAATCAGCTGAGTTTAAGATAGGTTCAATGGTGTCACCCATGATCCATAGAAGCAGAGGATTTTCTGTAGCTGACAGCAGAAGAGAATGTAAGAGATCTTCAGAGCATTAGACATGCAGACTTTGTGATTTTTGAGAAGGAAATGCTGAGGGATGAGGACTGGGGAGAAGGGTCCCTGG
>LZPO01044691.1:37572-48961 GCA_001675575.1 Neotoma lepida
TATCCTTTCTCCTGCCTTGCTGTTGGCCATTCACATCTTTATTAGGCCATCAAGTGTTTTAGACAGGCACAGAAACACAGCTTCACAGAGTTACAAATGCCACATAAACAAAAGTAACACATCTTAAAATAGTATTCCCCAACACAGGGAGGCAGATTCTTCTAGATAGGGAGCCTGTCAAAGGCTGTCTCTTATACACATCTAGATGTGTATAAGAGACAGGTGTGTGCCTGTGTGTGTGTGTGTGTGTGTGTGTGTGTGTGTGTGTGTGTGTGTGTGTGCGTGCGCGCGTGTGTGGGTGTGTGGGGGAGCATGGCTGGAGGCAGGGGGCAGGTCATGGCATCTTATCACAGCACAAGGAACGAAACAGCTGCTTTCATTATGTGTCAGCTGCCTGCCTTGCAAATGGTTCTCGCTGTGGTGCTAGTTATGTGCAGGCCACAGACCACTGTGAAGTGTTGTTGGAATGAGTTGTGGTGATCAGAACTGACGTGGCTGGGGACTGCCACTGACTTGTGAAATCCCCATGCCTTCCTGAACTCAGCCTCACACTCTACTCTTGTTCCAAGCAGTAGCTTCTCTGACGTTTGACGCTGATCTCTCAATGGCCTCACTTTCACTCTTCATTTGCGTCATTTCTGACACGTTCGCCTTTGGGTTCTGCTTCCGCTCCTGTCAGTTATTAGACCGAGGTCTGAAACCAGCATCTAGAAAATGCTTTCTTTCCATGTAACACTGACTTGCTTTTATTGAACCACGAGTTGCTTTTTAAGTCTTACGGAAGGAGGAAAGTTCAGCAGGTGTACTGTTCCCACAACAGAGAAGAAAACCGCTTCATAATTCTGTTACTGTCCAAAAAAGCTGGACTGAGTTTTGTTTCCAGAAAAGCTTGAAGCAAGGCAAGGTATATAGGACCAAATAAAAGCCATTCATGAGGTTTGCCTGTGGGGGAAGGCTTTGTCTTCCTGTGGGTTAGTTTTCTCTTCTATGCTGTGATNTAACCAGGAGCTACTTGGAACTCTAATTCTTGTTATAGTTTTCACTCCAGGACTGGTTTTCAAAGTGCGTTCCCTGGACCAACTGTGGCCCCAGCTGGAAAAGTGCATGCCAGTTCTAAACCAGAAACTCTGAGGGAGGGTGGGGTCAGCAGCTCTTGTGTCAGCAAGACCTCCAGGTTGAAGGCAGCTTTGCTAGAGTGCCTGGTATGGTATTAGCATTGGGTCTGACAAGAATGTAAACATTAGTTGACCTGAAAGATGTGTTTATGAATAGAAGAAGTATTCTATGAATGATGGAGATTACCTGAGGATTTGGGTATCCAAGGGTTCTTGGAAGCCGATACTAGTTTAGTGGATTTTTTTACGCATAAAAACTTACTTTGCACCCTGGTTTGTTTTAATATAAAAAAATACTTCTAAAATTACTTTAAAATGAACACATAGTGAAAGTGTTAATTAAGTTATATTAAACAACCCAGAGAGAAAGTGTTAAATTGCTCCTGATGGCCTCTGGACAATTTACAGTTATCCTCAGAGTGACCTGAATTTGGGGTGCACACCTGTGATCATGTGGCTGATGAGTCAGTCACTGGGCTGGCCAGATGGGGTCTCCCTTCTGGATGTTTTATGCTATCTGTCCCATTTGCCTAATACAGATTCCTGGGTCTTTGCAGACAATGTTGTTGGTGTTTCTGTGGATCTATAAGGATGCTCGTATGTTGCTGTCATGTGCCTCTTCTGGTGTCTGCCCGTCTGTGGGAGCTCATCCTGCAGGGCTCTGGGTTGTTTGGTCTGTGTTGAGGGGCAGAGTGGAGACTACACATTGGCAGGAATACTTTTTCTTTGGGAGTCTGAGTGAAAACTCAGAACTGGTTCTCGGTTCATTTCTTATATGACATAATATGGCTTAATGTATTCTACTGAATATAAAAATGCAATATAAATCCATACACACATGTGAGTGCATATATTTGTGTATATATAGTCATATGCAAATATGCACACATTTTCTCTATATCTATATCTATATATCTCATAGATATATCATAGATATCTAATCTATATAGTCTCATGCAAGTTTTATAGACAGATTGTCCACTTATTGATTTTTTCTTTTATAGTCTCTTTGGCTCATTGTCCATGTCTAATGATTCCCTGGAATCTTGTCAAAGAAACTAACACAGAGTGAGGTTTTGTTTATGTTTCTGATACAGCATCACATGTAGCCCAGGGTGACTTCACATTCACTGAGTAGCTAGGACTAGCCTTGTACTCCTGATCCTCGAAGTGTTGGGAATGCAGGGGTACTCAATCATGCTAAGTTAAGCTTTTTGTTTCCTCATCTTTTTATTGACTACACTTGTTCTTTGACAGTTTGATACATGTGCACAGTGCATTCTGTTTCCTTTCTCTCTCTCACTCTCATCTGCCTCTCAGCCAGCACATACTATGCCCCTCAGCTCCTATGCCCCACACAGTTTAAGTTCATAGTCATAGTCAAACAGTTGCTGCTGTTTAGAATCAGTGGCCGACAAAACAAAAAACAAAAAGACATGAATGCAGGACAGGAGGGTGGGTTAGCTTTTGAAGCATGAGCACAGCTCTTTCCCCTTGACCCAGAATAGTAGACGCTTGACCACTTAGTGGAGAGTTTTAAGGGAAGAACTCATATCTCACTGATGTTCTGTCTCCAATGCTAAACACCTTTCCCCCACAGATCCTACTTAAATGCTAAAGGGTCAGAGATTTGAACCCTGGTTCACTCACTTGTTAGCTCAGTTATAACAGCTCACAGAGTAAGAGCTTAATCTTCTATAGGAAGCAAGTGAAGACTCCTTTGCAAATGTTGCCAGAGGAGAAGCCTGGTCTCTGTAGATTAGCTAAATTATAACTGCTTTTGAACATTAGACATCAGATTTTTTTTGACCAAATGAATGCCACTATTCACACATAACCAGGCAGGGCAAGAAAGTCGCTCTGCCCAGCTGTATTACTCTCTGTTGTTCATCAGACACACCAAACCTTGCTGGGCTTTGTCTCTGTCTGCCACATCTCTATGCTTTGCACTGGTTGGCGCTTCACTTAGATCTCTGCTTAATTGCTACCTCAGCCGAGGCCCTTCCCTGACCAGTGCCTACACAGTAACCCACCGACATAGTTTGCCGTCAATATTTATTTTGATTTATTTTTATCACAGCAATTATCCAGATCCAGGTTGATCTATTGAAGTGTTTACTCATTTCTGTCTACAGTGTTTAGTTTTGATTCTCCTGAGACAAGTTCATGTGCTTCAGGAGGGCAAAAAGTCATTTATCATTTTCATATATCATTGTCATCAACCAAAACAGAGCACAGGAGAGAATAGAAGGCTAACTAAGTTTGTTAAATAAATAAAGTATCTGGTGAATACATGAATGACCAACGTGATTCAGCGTGCCGTGGCTGCTGAATCTGAGGCTCTTCTTACCTCCAGCCAGGTTCTAATCAATGAGCTCCAATCAATGACAAGTCAGATTTGTGTACGGAATTGTTCGCATTGTTTTGCCAGATTTAAGATTATTTATGCAATGATAAATTTCTGTTTTCAGAAAGTACGTCCAATAAGTTAGAAGTAGAAGATAGTGTCTATATAAAAACTATCAAGCCAGTCCATATTGTAGCATGAAGGATCTTTAACAAAAGGTCGTACCATACAGTTATCATAGGTAACTACTTTAATGGCAACAGCCTGTGAAGTTTTAGAACCCTTAGGGGTCTTGCTAACCAGAACTCATATGTAGTTACCCATGAAGGACACTAATTTTCTTTTAATAACCCAAGTCTTCTGGAATCACAGGGTCATATTCAAACTCTTTTTGTCTAACTTATATTTTGAAATTAATCCTAGTACNCCACTCCCTTCTTTCATATCACATGTGTTCTGCTGCTCCCACAATTATACTTATTATATTAATGGTGACACCATCTAAGCATTTTATCCATCATTTATAGATTGACCCTCCAATGCAGATGACCTTGTTCCAAGGTTAGGCATGGTCTCTTAATGACTTTCCATGGCTTTCTTAAAATCCTCAGAGCTGGAGGTCATTTATGCCAGGTGATTTTGTAACTGGGAATTATTGAAGTATNTAACCAGGAGCTACTTGGAACTCTAATTCTTGTTATAGTTTTCACTCCAGGACTGGTTTTCAAAGTGCGTTCCCTGGACCAACTGTGGCCCCAGCTGGAAAAGTGCATGCCAGTTCTAAACCAGAAACTCTGAGGGAGGGTGGGGTCAGCAGCTCTTGTGTCAGCAAGACCTCCAGGTTGAAGGCAGCTTTGCTAGAGTGCCTGGTATGGTATTAGCATTGGGTCTGACAAGAATGTAAACATTAGTTGACCTGAAAGATGTGTTTATGAATAGAAGAAGTATTCTATGAATGATGGAGATTACCTGAGGATTTGGGTATCCAAGGGTTCTTGGAAGCCGATACTAGTTTAGTGGATTTTTTTACGCATAAAAACTTACTTTGCACCCTGGTTTGTTTTAATATAAAAAAATACTTCTAAAATTACTTTAAAATGAACACATAGTGAAAGTGTTAATTAAGTTATATTAAACAACCCAGAGAGAAAGTGTTAAATTGCTCCTGATGGCCTCTGGACAATTTACAGTTATCCTCAGAGTGACCTGAATTTGGGGTGCACACCTGTGATCATGTGGCTGATGAGTCAGTCACTGGGCTGGCCAGATGGGGTCTCCCTTCTGGATGTTTTATGCTATCTGTCCCATTTGCCTAATACAGATTCCTGGGTCTTTGCAGACAATGTTGTTGGTGTTTCTGTGGATCTATAAGGATGCTCGTATGTTGCTGTCATGTGCCTCTTCTGGTGTCTGCCCGTCTGTGGGAGCTCATCCTGCAGGGCTCTGGGTTGTTTGGTCTGTGTTGAGGGGCAGAGTGGAGACTACACATTGGCAGGAATACTTTTTCTTTGGGAGTCTGAGTGAAAACTCAGAACTGGTTCTCGGTTCATTTCTTATATGACATAATATGGCTTAATGTATTCTACTGAATATAAAAATGCAATATAAATCCATACACACATGTGAGTGCATATATTTGTGTATATATAGTCATATGCAAATATGCACACATTTTCTCTATATCTATATCTATATATCTCATAGATATATCATAGATATCTAATCTATATAGTCTCATGCAAGTTTTATAGACAGATTGTCCACTTATTGATTTTTTCTTTTATAGTCTCTTTGGCTCATTGTCCATGTCTAATGATTCCCTGGAATCTTGTCAAAGAAACTAACACAGAGTGAGGTTTTGTTTATGTTTCTGATACAGCATCACATGTAGCCCAGGGTGACTTCACATTCACTGAGTAGCTAGGACTAGCCTTGTACTCCTGATCCTCGAAGTGTTGGGAATGCAGGGGTACTCAATCATGCTAAGTTAAGCTTTTTGTTTCCTCATCTTTTTATTGACTACACTTGTTCTTTGACAGTTTGATACATGTGCACAGTGCATTCTGTTTCCTTTCTCTCTCTCACTCTCATCTGCCTCTCAGCCAGCACATACTATGCCCCTCAGCTCCTATGCCCCACACAGTTTAAGTTCATAGTCATAGTCAAACAGTTGCTGCTGTTTAGAATCAGTGGCCGACAAAACAAAAAACAAAAAGACATGAATGCAGGACAGGAGGGTGGGTTAGCTTTTGAAGCATGAGCACAGCTCTTTCCCCTTGACCCAGAATAGTAGACGCTTGACCACTTAGTGGAGAGTTTTAAGGGAAGAACTCATATCTCACTGATGTTCTGTCTCCAATGCTAAACACCTTTCCCCCACAGATCCTACTTAAATGCTAAAGGGTCAGAGATTTGAACCCTGGTTCACTCACTTGTTAGCTCAGTTATAACAGCTCACAGAGTAAGAGCTTAATCTTCTATAGGAAGCAAGTGAAGACTCCTTTGCAAATGTTGCCAGAGGAGAAGCCTGGTCTCTGTAGATTAGCTAAATTATAACTGCTTTTGAACATTAGACATCAGATTTTTTTTGACCAAATGAATGCCACTATTCACACATAACCAGGCAGGGCAAGAAAGTCGCTCTGCCCAGCTGTATTACTCTCTGTTGTTCATCAGACACACCAAACCTTGCTGGGCTTTGTCTCTGTCTGCCACATCTCTATGCTTTGCACTGGTTGGCGCTTCACTTAGATCTCTGCTTAATTGCTACCTCAGCCGAGGCCCTTCCCTGACCAGTGCCTACACAGTAACCCACCGACATAGTTTGCCGTCAATATTTATTTTGATTTATTTTTATCACAGCAATTATCCAGATCCAGGTTGATCTATTGAAGTGTTTACTCATTTCTGTCTACAGTGTTTAGTTTTGATTCTCCTGAGACAAGTTCATGTGCTTCAGGAGGGCAAAAAGTCATTTATCATTTTCATATATCATTGTCATCAACCAAAACAGAGCACAGGAGAGAATAGAAGGCTAACTAAGTTTGTTAAATAAATAAAGTATCTGGTGAATACATGAATGACCAACGTGATTCAGCGTGCCGTGGCTGCTGAATCTGAGGCTCTTCTTACCTCCAGCCAGGTTCTAATCAATGAGCTCCAATCAATGACAAGTCAGATTTGTGTACGGAATTGTTCGCATTGTTTTGCCAGATTTAAGATTATTTATGCAATGATAAATTTCTGTTTTCAGAAAGTACGTCCAATAAGTTAGAAGTAGAAGATAGTGTCTATATAAAAACTATCAAGCCAGTCCATATTGTAGCATGAAGGATCTTTAACAAAAGGTCGTACCATACAGTTATCATAGGTAACTACTTTAATGGCAACAGCCTGTGAAGTTTTAGAACCCTTAGGGGTCTTGCTAACCAGAACTCATATGTAGTTACCCATGAAGGACACTAATTTTCTTTTAATAACCCAAGTCTTCTGGAATCACAGGGTCATATTCAAACTCTTTTTGTCTAACTTATATTTTGAAATTAATCCTAGTACNCCACTCCCTTCTTTCATATCACATGTGTTCTGCTGCTCCCACAATTATACTTATTATATTAATGGTGACACCATCTAAGCATTTTATCCATCATTTATAGATTGACCCTCCAATGCAGATGACCTTGTTCCAAGGTTAGGCATGGTCTCTTAATGACTTTCCATGGCTTTCTTAAAATCCTCAGAGCTGGAGGTCATTTATGCCAGGTGATTTTGTAACTGGGAATTATTGAAGTATCATTACTAATATGAACCATAACTGAATCTATCAGGTAGCACAGGAGGGGTTTATCTATTAAGAACTATTACAAATGTAAGTGTATTTGTTAACAGACAGGAATAGTAACTGGGGTACATTGTGAAGGAGGCACACTCATTGGGGATCCAGGGCATATTGTCCAATTCACTGACATAGAAAAGAAATTTGTCAGTCATATATTGGAATCTTAGGGTTGCCTCAAAACNACTCAAGGCAAAAGACACAGATAAAGCAAATTATTTTTGAATAATAGAAATAAAATCCTGCTGATAAGTCCTGTGACTGAACATTGGTCTTCAAATTACATTTTTAAAGGCTCAAGTTTGAATCATAAAAAATGTGTAGCTCTAGTCTTAAATTTTAGCTCTAGTAATTGATAATATATTATAAGATATATTAAGAATGAGTTCTATGTTGGAGAGATAGATCAGTGGGCAAAAGTACATGCTGGGCAAGTATGAGGACCAGAGTTGAGAACTCTAGTGCCCATATAAAAGCCTGGTGGGTATGGAGACCAGGGGTCAGGAGACAGAGATAAGGTTGAGGGAACAAGTGAGCTGGCAATAGTTAGCCAAATTGGTGAGCACTGACGTTAAGTGAGAGAACCTGACTTGATAGATAAGGTGGAGACTGATAGGGGAAGACATGAGGTGTCACCCTCTAGAATCAATGCACACAGGCACACATATGCACCTATCACACATGAGAACATGCATGCATTCATGCACACACAATAAAAAAAGCAAAGAATCAATCTGAGATCCTTGTCGGGGGCAAGTACATGAAGTCCGGGAGACTTGAGATCCTTGTCGGGGACAAGTACATGAAGTCCGGGAGACTTGAGATCCTTGTCGGGGGCAAGTACATGAAGTCCGGTAGACTTCAGACTCATCTTAGGTTAAAAAAAAAGTGTTGTCTATTATGATAACATATGTTTTTCTAGAGTTAATAATAATTAATCTACCTAGGTTAGAACACAGAATTTAAAGAAACAATGATGGATCAAGAAAAGGTTAGACAAAAATCCCTTCCATGAGAATCTTGTGAATTGTGTTATAATGAATTTAGACTCTTGTTCCATGGGCAATCAGAAATCACTGAGGTGATTTTAGCTAGAGGGTGAAGGTCAGATTTGCTTAGGATTAAATAATTCTGATGAGTAGAGGATGAGTTTAGAAACAAACAAACATAGTTAACACTGTCAGTTTGGAGTAGACCGAAATGTATGTGGCAGAGAAACTTCCATTTTGATCGGATTGGGGGAGGGGGTGGATTGAAGAACTATTTTCCTAGACTTCTTGCTGGTAGCTGGGAACACAAGAAGATCATGAATGGAAAATGAAAAAAAAGTTTGAAATTTTAAGAACAATGTTTTAGCTTGGCTTCTGTTACATTTTAGGAGAAATGAAGAGAGGTCTAAATGAGGGCCTATATGTCCACAGATGTAACCAAGTTTATAGATACATCCCTTTGAAAGTTTCCTTACTTAAGGCAGGGAGGGAGCCTCCAAGGTTAACTAATAAAACTGAATTGTCAATGACACCAACATCTTTGCATAAGTGATATATGAATCCTTTGCTCACCGACTTTGGAAAACATTCTGAATATATTATCTCTTTATGGTTTCTGATTCCTTTACAGCACAGAATCCATCTGCTCCCAAAGTCTAGAGGTCACTCACTCACCCTGGAGACCTTCATTAAATGAAGCATGCCTTGCCTCAAATCTTATGACAATGAAGACAGGGTCAAGAGGCTCAGCATGAGGACCCAAGGAGGAAAGGACACACTTGGAGGCATCCATTGTGTTGGGGAGGTCACAGAGGTGTGNCAAGCTGCCCCCACCATCTGGCTGTGGCGTCAACAAGAAAGAAATGAAGACTCACTCACAGATGGGACAGTGAGACAGCAAAGCAAAAGATCTTGCTGCGTGGACAAAACCTGTGAAGGATTTCTGTGAGGCATATCTCTGACAGCTCTTGCCATTACAAAACAGGATTCTCTACACTCAGCTGTTTTAAACTTCCATTTCAGTAGTTGGCGTTGTTAGTTTTCCCCAACAGGACGCCATTACCCTGCCATAGAGGTGAAGACAAATGTCCTCTCTCCTGTTTCTTGGCTACCTGAGAGAATTGCTTCCTAAGTGAAGATTTCCATGGTAGAGCTGGATGGCTTATCACAGGACATATACTAATAGCCGAGCACCATGAATCCTCCTTGGGTCTAAATGCACATAACAGAAGAGAATGTGTTTGCTAATGGCGTTCTAGGGACAAGCAATGGATTGTGAAAACATTGCTTGACATGGACACCTGACAATAGTGACAGAATACCTGAAAAACACACGAGTTTGGAAAGTGGTTTTTAAAACTATCNGTACCACTTACTATACATTAAACATATTTCTCCTTGGCCTTTCCGCTGTTGCTGCTGTTATGACTGTCATTCCTAATGCTCTTCCAATCAACCATCGTCACCACAGCTCCTCAGACTGTTCTTCTCATCATGAGTTAGGAGGTGTTCATTCAGTAAGAATTACTATTTCTTCTATGAACATGAAAATAGAGAAACCACTGAACTCATTATTTACACACGAATTATCAGTGCTGTTTGCTTAATGTTTCCTGCATCAACATATCCATCAATCTGATTGTGTATACCCCAAGAAGGACAGTGAAGGTGGGGGCAAACCGTATTTAATTTTAGATCTTAATCACTTTGGTTCTATGAGTGAACCAAGCTTCCAGGGGAGAACATTTTAAGCAGAAAAACCAATCAATCAATAAATCCTTCACCCAAGTGTGCCGAGACAGTGAGTGTTGTTCTTAGAACTACTGAGGAACTAAAAAAAAAAAGCCAATTGATTTTGATTTTTTTAACTCCAAAATATATACTTCAGTAGATTGCCCTAAGCCAAAGGGCAGATCTTAAGACCCACATTGTTTCATAGACAGTTAATTTGGTCCACACAAGATTTTTTTATGACAGTTAAGGGGTAACTTTTTTGATGGGGGAAACTCATAGCTCACATATACAGTATGAATTTCTGGAAAGAAACTAAAAAATAAAATGATCACCTTTGTCTTACCTTTGACCTGGAAATAACTTCCTGGTTCTCAGAATTAGCTCAGGCAGTCACATTGTTTATTGAGTGTACCTTACCTGCTCAGAGACTGTATGCATTCCAGTGTGAGGGCTCTGAAGAAATGCTCTGCACTGGTCAGCTTCACAAATNTAATGAATGAACTTGAGGACTCAGATGTGACAGGGCCGGGGTATGCAGATAAGGGTGGGTGGTAGGTAGCCACATGATCCCACAACACTGACAATAAGTGATGGNTGAGACTGAGATCTGAGACAGACTGGTATTCTAGGAGCAGGTGCACTGCATGGTATCTGTTGAACCTGACAGTGATTGAAGGCTGTAGACTAAGCCTGATATGATAGAATGGCATTTGTCTTATATAATGTCTGCCAGTGATAGACTGACTACAGACATAGCCTTAAGTGAGGGGTCCAACAACATTCAGTAAAAGCATTGATTTGGGAAATCAGTGTTCACCAAAATCATATTGATCCTGAGACTTGCAATGACCTGGGAGTCTGCTGGTGAATGTCAGTAGACTTGAGACCCTTAAAATACCATATAGCTAACGAACACCACAGAGACATGTAAGAAAATCCTGCAGCCTATTGGGCCACCTACAGTCTCACAGGAATTGATTCCACTTGATGGACCCAAATCTCTCTCTACTTTTTGATGCCTGATGCTCCTAGTGGGACAGGCAGGCTACAACATAGATGTTGGCAAGCCCAAGGATTCTGTCATTATAATTAGCTCTAAATATGCCACAGGCAGGCATGAAACTTCTCATATCTCCTACCTGGTGATCACCATGGGCTGAAGGTATCAGGAAGTGGACATTGTTACCTAGCTCTAAGTGGCAAGGTTAAAAATTCAGTGCTATTAGCCTTATAATGCTGAGATTGGAGCCATAGATGCTGTGTCTGTTTCTTCAGTTTGTCACTGGCAGCAAAAATGTTTCTCTCCTTTCTACTGCACCAAGTCAGAAAAATTAAAAGAAAAAATAGTGCTGAGTAGAATAGTTGTAGA
>LZPO01044691.1:67212-87729 GCA_001675575.1 Neotoma lepida
CAAACAAAAAAAAAACATAGAAATCATCCTGAGCTGTAAAAAGCAGACAAACTCTACAATGAACCAAACAGCTGTCTGGGACTAAATCCTTTTCCAGAACAGACCCCAAGGTTGTTGTTTCCTTGCCATGTTTAAATAAGGAAAGGCTCATGGAAGATGACAAAGCCAAGAATTGGTGGATTTCCAGAAAAGTCACAGAGCCTAGTGGCTGATCTCAGAAGTGCACTAACCAAGAATGTAGTGAGCTTGGTTCTTACACCCAGGCCAGCCAGGAGCTGGCTGAGTCCCCAGCCCAGGCGTGTCCAGCCTTCTACACCATGGAGTCAATGCAGTGTGGTANCATAGGATCTAAAGGGACCAAGGAGCTGTGGTCTCATTCCTACAGGTGATGGGGTGATAAAAAAAAAACAAAGATGGTCTTCACAGCTGTTCACACAACTCTGACTCAGCTGTGCTTTAGCCACATGTGAGAGCAAGATCTGAGGTGCCCTGTGTTCCTGCCTCACTTTAAACATCCTCTGTAGGGCCAAAACCGAGTAAGCAAACATGATCCACACATAGCAACTCTCCAGTTTTTGAAAGATACTGGAGGTATCCAGTATTTATGGTGGTAGCTTGTGGTGATTTGAAAGAAAGTGCCCCCCCCCAAAAGGAGTGGCACTGTTAGGAGGTATAGCTTTGTTGGAGTATGCNTGGCCTTGTTGGAGGAAGGATGTCACTGTAGAGGTGGGCTTTGAAGTCTCTTATTCTCAAGCTACACTCAGTGTGGAACACAATTGCTTCTGCTGCCTGCAGATTCAGATGTAGAACTCTCAGCTCCTTCTCCAGCTCCNTGTCCGCCTGCATGCNGCCATGCTTTCTGCCATGGCAATAATGAACCAAACCTCTGAAACTGTAAGCTAGTCCCAGTTAAATGTTTTCCTTTATAAGAATTGCCATGGTTGTGGTGTCTCTTCACAGCAATAAAAACCCCAAGGCATAAGTATTTCAGAGGCTGAGCAATGGGGGAAATTCCATGGCATTTCTCTGATGTCTCCATGCATGGGCTTAGGAAGAATTCCTGGTTGATGAAGAATTCTAGGGTGATTGAAGGCAGTTATTGAAGATCCCCTGAGCTCTTAGAAGAACAGTCACTGTTAGAGCCTGGTCAGGNGCTACATTGCTTCCTAGGCTCCTGTTTGGAGATTTAATCTCTTCCAGCCATTTTGACAATGCCCACGATTAAGCATTTACCAGAGGTCAAATGAGGGTGATCCATCCAGTCTTAGCCTGTGAACCTTCAGAACCATGATTTAGGCAAACTTCTCTCCTCTTCTTTTTTTATAGATTTATTATTTTTATTTTAGATACATGGGTGTTTTACTTGCATATATGTTTGTACACCAAGCACATGTCTGGTGCCCACAGAGCCCACAAGAGGGCATTCTATCCCCAGAACTGAGTTTCAGATGGTTGCTAGCTTCCATGTGGTTGCTGGGAATCGAACCCATGTCCTCTGAATGAGCAGCCAATGCTCCTAACCACTAAGCCATCTCTCTAGCCCAAAAACGTCTTTTCTTTGTAAACACAGTTTGCCACAGGCATTTCCTTAAAATAGTAATGAATCTGACATATCACGAGATTCAGACTTCAGGAAGATGTTCTTTCTGGTAAGTGTTGTTTGGAGCTTTTCCTCCATCATTTCCTCTGTTATTCATTTGCCGTGGATTTCAGTGTCATGTCCAGATGAACGGAACCCTCTGGCCTCCACCACAGACATGCTCTGTTTTCACAAGCAGTTCTCCTTTCTCTTATTACTTGGAGCCTTTTCTCATGAAACCAGGCAGTTCTATAGTTCTTGACGTGGCCTTGAAAGTTCCCTAATCAGCTAACTAATATTCCTGCTTCAGCACTCAACAAACACATGTGTTTTCTCCTAGAAAACCACCTCTCATAGCCGGGAGAGACACCATGTGCACTTACACACACTCTGACTTTGATTATCTGACCATGTCCACAGAAGCCAAGTTCCTTAGTACCTAAATGGCCATCCATTCTATCCCCTGTACCCAACACAGTGAGGGACACAAATGAGATAAGTTCTTAAGAAGATTGAAGAGCTTGCGCACTGGTCCTCAGCTGAGGGGACTTTAGCCTACTTGGGACAGCTGCCAACAGATGAAAATTTCTTGATTGACATAAATGAAAGATATTGCTGTCATGTATTTAGGAACAGGGGAGGAATGTTGATCATAAAGTGTGCAGGATAGCCCCTCCTCCCCCCAAATGGTAATAACAACAGAAGCTTACAGAATAAACAAAAATNGTATTCTTTTTATAAGAAAAAATACATTATATGTCACTTTAGTTCACAGAATCTGAGGACACGGGGCTCTCCTTGACTTTGCNTTAATATGGCACTGGCTATGCAAGCCTTAAAAATCTTCACTTCAGCTCCCCTCAAATCCTTTGTTTTAGACTTTTAAAATATGTGTTGACAGGCTTTTTGTTTTAGCAACTTGCTCAGCTTGTAGGAAGACAGGTAGAAGCTCTTACTTTAGAACTAATTGAAATTTAACACCTTCTGACTAAGTTTTCTGGTTAAAGTTGTGAATACAGGAAGTTCCCCACCAAGTACACCTAATGGGATTAAGATCAGCTAACATTTGCAAATCGCATTGCAGAATAAATCAATTAGAGTCCAGTGCTTGCCCGTGTACATGTTGTTATTAATTACCCAGCCGCACTCCCCAAACTGTGTTTTAGAATTAATTGAATTCTTAAAGCNTTCTTGGAACACAAAGAAGTTTCTTCTCAAAGGACTGAGTAAAAGAAAAAAAAAAAGCCTCAAACTCAAGGACTTTATTTACAATCATAAACTAAACATAAACTAAAACACAACAGTCTTGTGAGTGGGAACATAACAACTGAGAATATAGACTCCAGGATGATAAGCATAGTGTGTGTGTGTGTGTGTTTGCGTGTGCGTGCGTGCGCGCGCGCGCGCGCGCGCGTGTGTGTGTGTGTGTGTGTGTGTGTGTGTGTGTGTTCATCTTCTGCAGCTGGTAGCTGGATATAGGGGTAGATGACAGACAGGCAGAGAAACTGACAGTGGAAGCTGACTATAAATGGAGCCTATTGATGCTTATGCTAACAATATTCTGGAGAATACATATAGGTGTCTATACAAGCCCTGAGCACACATGCATAGCACACGCAATCTGCTTACTTGGTAATTAAGTTCAGCACATGCTCATTATCTAGCTCTTAAAAGACAGACTTAGTCTCCTACACACCAGTCACATGTCCTCATTCTTCTGCTTTTTTGACTCATGCTGTCNTTTTATTGTTTCTTCCTTGTTATGTGGAAACTCACCAAGTGTAGTCTATGTAATGTATCAAACTGTATGGAAAGTTAATTTGAAAATTACATGAAGCACTCCCGAAATTAATAAAAATCAGGGGAAAAATTTTAAAAAGATTAGTAAAAACACAAAATGAGAGCACTATGGGAAATTGCAGTCCATTAGCTCTGTGGATATAAAAAGAGAAATCACAAACCTTTGACTAGCATGACAGAAAAGGCAAATGCAAGTAGTCACAAATGAAAGGGTTGAGAGGGTGATTCAGAAAAACTCGGCTATCAACCTCTTGAAAGTCTCCCATGAAACCAAGTATGTTGTCACCATGTGAATCAATTGTGCCCCAGAAATTTATCTTCAAGATAAGTGAATAGGGTTTACACATAAGCAGTGTGAAAAGTAGGATAACATGTTTATCTCGATCTAGAAACAGCCCAGGAGTTCTTCAATGAACAGGGAATCCGTGTCACAGAATAGGACTGTGGTAAAAGAAATGAGTGGCATGCATAACTGTGTAGTTCTGCTTATTTGAAATGATAAAAAACAGAGTCTTGCTATGAAGAATTTAAAAACTTAAACTCCCTATCCCNAAGTCATCCAATTGATCAGTAAGCTAATGAATGGCTTTGAGAGTCTATCTTCCTTTAGTCAGAATGGCTTTCATGAAGACANCAGATACCACCAGTGCTGGTAGAGGTGTGGAAGGAGGAACTCTTATATGCCGCTGGTGGGAATATAATTTGGTGAAGACACAATGGACATCAGTGTGGAGATTCCTCAAAAACAAAAATGAAAACAATAAACAAACAAGNAAACAAAAGCTAGATCTAGCATTCAGTGATACCCCTGGGTATGTATCCTAAAGACTTTAAGTCAGCACGCCACAGAGAAACCTGCTCAGCTGTGAGTATTACTGCCCTATCTACATTAATAAAGACATGGAACCAGATAACTGTCTGTCAACAGATGAATATATAAAGAAAATGGAGTATATGCACAATGGAATTTTATTCAGCTGTGAATGCTAATGAAACTATAACATTCACAGGAAAAAGGAATAGAACAAGAGATCACTGTGTTAAATGAAATAAACCAAGCAGAGAAAGGCAAATACCATGTTTTCTTTTTGTGCAAAGCTTACACTTATTTATGTAATGTGTGTGTAAGTAGAAAGGGGACAATGAGAGGGAAGGAAGTGTTCTAAAGAAAGAGGACACAAGAGAGAGGAATGGAATAGATGTGTCAGGAAGGCGAATGCAGGAACTCTTTGCGGGGAAGAAGGTAACCAGAAAAAAGAGGAGAGGGCATTTGGGGAAGGCCAGTGAGGGAATGAGCAGCACGGATGTACAATTATATATATATAATATAATATATATATGGAAATATCACAATAAAACTCATTTCTTAACATCCTCACAAAAAAATAAAAACTAAGGAAAAAAATCAGAAATAGAAGATACTAGTGGCTGCCAAGGCCTCAGCATTTGAGTGTGAGGAGGGGTGCAGGGGAGTGTGTGGTTGTCAGAACTTAACAAGAAACTTCTGTCAAGGGAATGGCCTGTCTTGATNGAGGTGCTGAACTCTTGTCCCTTTCCAGTGATTCACAGAACGAGTCATACAATTAGCTTAGAGAATGAGAGTCAGATTGCNGGTATCTAAATAGATCAACAGATTTTTATCTAGCTAGTGTCCTAGTTCAAACTCTCTCCTTCAACATATTTCTTAACAAAAGCGGAGTCAAGGCTTGAAACAATGTCTATAGCATCACCCACGGCATGCACATTAATAATTATCTCAAATGTTAAAATTTAATTTTAAGATGATACCATGAGAAGATCTTGCTGTGAATGCCAGGGATAACCTGAAAGCTAAAGGCAGTACATAATTTTATCTGAAAATTAAATGCTCGACTACGCTATGCTACTCTTCTCATAATTATTTGTGGACATTTTTGTCGTACCTCATAAGATAAAGTCCTTGTCAAATTGATGTGCTGTAGCACATCATGAACTGTCGGTTTCTATGATCTATGGAGGTATTTTAAAAGATGCTTCTTTCTGATGGCCACTACCATAGGTTAGTGATTTCCTTACAACTAAATGTTAGCACTAGGCTTTGCTCTGAAGCCTNAATCTCTCATGGTTCTCTGAGAGACAGGAGACAGTGTCAGCAGAGAGGGGCCAGTGCAGAGAGTGATGCCTTGGGTCCTGGAGTCCTGCGTGCTGTCACTTGAAGGTTTCTGAGTAATTGACAGGTATACATGGATGCCAAGCAGAAGCCTGCCTCCGTTCAGGCTACCAAGTCTGTTCTTTTGTGAAGAACAAGCTTGTCTGGAGTGGTCAGCTGCCACCCATGTGGCTGTGTAAGTTAAATAAACCAGCAGAAAGCCCTTTGCAATTCTGGTAATGTATTCACTGTCAGTCTCAGGTTAGGGCATTTTATTTTCTTTGGCTTCTAAAGTTTTCAAAAGGGGAAATTGGGAGGAATAGTGATGACATACGGTAGCAGAGACTACCAGGAATCAGAAAGTTGCACGTGGCCTCCAAATTTTACATGGTATTTTGTTTTTTATTAGAAAGTATTCCATTTGGGATGTAAGAAATTATATAGACTTTCCCTAGTGGNTTATTTTTGCATTTATAAAAATCATAATAATGCATCTTTATTTCTTCTAAAATATTGGCTATACATATTTTGATGTTTACTATATCCATTTAAATCATATCTATTTCATCATTTTTGGATAGAAATTAGCATGAAACTGTTTGAACCTTTTTTCTTTCTTTAGACTTTATTTTTAATTATGAATACGTGTGTGTGTGTGTGTGTGTGTGTGTGAAAGAGAATGAGAGAGAGAGAGAGAGAGAGACAGTTCTTAAGCACATCAGTATAGGGCCTGTGAAGGCCAGAGAGGATGTTGGATGCCCTCTAAATGGCATTACAGGTAGTTCTAAGCTACCTGGAATAGATGATGTATGTGGGTGCCAGAAATTGAACTCAGGTCCTCTGCATGAGCAGCAAGTGCCCTTAACCACTTAACCAATTCTCCAGTCTTATTTGAACCTTTCTTACAAAATGAATTTAACTTATTTGAAATACCTGAAGTAAGCATTTATTATTATTATTATTATTATTATTATTATTATTATTATTATATCTATGATGCCACACTTGTTATTTCTTCAATGTTGTGTCCACTCCAGCTTCAGCTCAATTGTCTGCCCATGTCTTCTTCCACCAGGCTATTGACATCACTCCTTTCTTGTTTTGGCATTATGAAAGAATTCTCTGATGGTAGTATCAATATTGGCATAATTTTCCTTGACTACTCTTGCACATTTGTGCTGATAAACTCATAAATTACTTTGCTAAGGTAAAAGAATATTTTACCACATTTTAACTGTATCACATCAAGCCCATACATTGATTTAGAAAGAATATTCATTTTTCCTAACATATTCAGGACGATGATGTACTTCTCCATTTATTTAAGTTTTCTTTTATGTCCATCAGTAAAGTTTTATGATTTCTTCACAGCAATCAGGTAATTACTGGTTACAGCTATTCCTAGAAAAAAATTATATCTTCTTGCTATTTCAAATTGAATCTTCAACTCTATTCTCCAAGAAGTTGTATTGATTTATATATGTGGCATGTACGAAAATCCATCTGCTTTTCTGTTTAGACCCGTGGAGAAGGAGAGGCCTAAATTGCAGTTTGGACCCTTTGAAAAAATTCTAACTATAATGTTGATTATGCAGCACCCAAACAATAGAAGCCCTTCCATCAATTTGTGGAGTGAAAATAGTTACCCCTGGAGTTTATCACGAGGAAAACTTCTCATTAGTATATATTGTTATGTAAAGTGTATTTCTTACCAAACATTTCTGACTTCGTTTGTGTTTTTGTGCACACTGTCCAAAAGAAAGTATATTTAAACCCGCACTGCTGAATCTATCCATTATACAGAACAAGGACCAGAATTTCCTAGAATCAGGGAAATTGAGGACAAAATTGTTTGAGGATGCTAAGTTGCAGTTTCGGAATTTATCCCAAGTTTCTCTTATTTATTCGTGTTGGCTAAGGGAGTCTCTGACTGGGATTTGTGGAGTGGGAAAGAAACCTCTGTTGAATGAGCCTTTCACCCTTGGGTTTTGTAAATCTCAATGCCACTGTGCTGTGAGCAGGGAGTTCCCTGTGAAAATTTAATTATAGACATTAGTTATCAATTGTTCCTGAGGCTTCCAGTGTTTCCTGTGCAATGATAATCTGGAGCTCAGGTTTCAGAGCTGTCTGGTTGGAGTCTGCAAAGTGCCCACACTAGTCAGGGGGTGAGGTGCCCTCACATTACTGATCCTAACCAAAGCTTTGCTAGGACCTAAGGAAAGTAAATTTGCCTTATGTTTACATTGCCTTTTGCCACCACATATTTAGTTCAAAACTAGGGGAAATTTCATTAAAAAGTTAATGGCCTGCTCCTTGGTTGAAATAAAAATTCTACTAATATTGTCCTAAGTACTTTTNGGGTAGCTATTGAAAGACATGAGGCTAATGCCAAGCCAAGTACAAAATCAAATTTAAAATTAATGATGAGATGAATTATTACATTAATAAAGAAGATTCTTTGTGGTCAAAGCAGATTCATAATCAAAGGAGTGGTTATTCTAGCACAAATTTGAGGTCTTTACTACAGAAACACCAACCAAAGAGAAGGCCGGAAGTGTCTGGAAGAGTAGAGGGAGCCCAGTGCTCTCTTCCCTTGCTTTATTCCCTAGTAAACATTTATGTGAGGTGATTTCCTCTGAATGGAAACATCTCTCCTGGAAGGAAGAGAGAGGATCATAAGACACAGGGAGTAAACCAAACAGACAAGCCTCAGGCTGCAGAAACACAGGCTTTACAAGGATGCTCTCCACAGTTCCACAGGCAGTGACAGTTGCTGGGAGAAGAGACCCTGCCAGCTGAGCAGCCTGCAATTCAAGCAGGGATGTGGTGATATACTGTGTCCCCCTAATATATTGTGCACCCTAATAAAGATTATCTAAGGATCAGTGGAAAAAGTCAGCCACTATATTAAACATAGAAGTCAGGCAATAGTAGAACGTGCCTTTAATCCTAGCATTTGAGAGGCAGAGATCCATCTGGATCTCTGTGAGTTCAAGGCCATACTGGGGAACAGAGCTAGGCATGGTGACACACACCTTTAATCTCAGCACTAACCATAGAGGTCTGGAGGTCTGTACAGACAGACAGGAAGTGATGTAGCTGGGCAGAGAGAGGAAGTGAGATGCAGAAGTGGGTATACAGGAAGCAGGTCTCTTTGGAAGCTGAGGAGTCGGTAAGATGAGGTTGGCTGTGACTTGTCTTATTTCTCTGATCTCTCAGTTTTACCCCAATATCTGGCTCCGTGTTTTTTATTAATAAGACTGTTTAGCAATTCATCTTACACAGGGAACTCAAGAGATGCAGTTTTTGTGAGCTGTGACCCAACCAACTTGGGGTGAGCGTTTTGGTGACACAGCTGGCTTTGCATCATCCGTGCTCCTGTGAGAAGCCCTAATATACTCACGGGTTTACCACTTTGGACTTGGGCGGCATGCTTGCTTTGGTCTGTTCTGGCTCTCTAAGTCAGGGGAGTAATGTTCGTTTGCATCTCTACACAAAATGTCACAAAGTGTGATAGCTTCTCTGTGTGACATTCTGGAGAAATGAAAGAGAAAATGGCTACTCTCCCAACTCTGTTCTAACTTAGTCCACAGGTTTTCTCCATTTGTTGTTGGATGAATGATGTCCTTCCAAAAGGGCACAATGAAGTCTGAACTTTCAAAGAACCTTAGGATGTGCTGTTGGGGCAGAGCAGGGCAAGGGGGGGTAATAAACTTTACAGGAGGTTGTTAGAATGAACCTTACCACTGGATGACTAAGACTCTTTACAAACAGGGATATTTGGACAGAAAGAGAAGATTAGAGGAGACATGGGGAGGATGTCCTGTGAAAATGAAGGCATTTATTTAGATGTAGCAGTTGGGACTGGTCAACTCAAGGTCAGTTATTCTGGGCATCTGACCAGTTGTAGGTTTCTGTAATAACCTTCATTATACTCTCTTCCAAGTACTTGTCATTTTCTTATAAACAGAATATCTAAAATGAGAAAATGCAAAGGGAAGGAGACACTGAGTCTGAAATAATTTAAATTTTTCATTATCCGCACTAGGACTCTCTGTTGTATTATCGTTTTGCAGCATTAGCTGTGTTGGCGGGTGCTGGGATGTCTCTA
Organism: Neotoma lepida; assembly: GCA_001675575.1. Classification (NCBI taxonomy): domain Eukaryota; kingdom Metazoa; phylum Chordata; class Mammalia; order Rodentia; family Cricetidae; genus Neotoma; species Neotoma lepida. The sequence goes on from LZPO01044691.1 coordinate 76,831, forward strand.
TCCTCTTGTGACTTTCTATCTGCTCAGTAGGTGGCGCTGTGGAAAACCATCATTTGTGCTGTGCTAGCCTTGACTCACTTGGTTTGTGATCTGTCTCCGCTCCAGTCTAAGGTCCGTTTTCTAATTACATTGTTTTCTTGTTTGTGAGTAGGATTTTATACTCATTTTCTGGATCTTTTCTCTTGATTCTCCTAAGGANGGCTGGCTTGAACTGGTAAATGCATACTGTGTAGAGGTCAAAGAATGTACACATTCAGAAGGGATATTTTTATTGTGATGTCCTAAGCTGGTAGCTGTTGTCTTAATCACTTTGGAGTCATTAAATGAATTAGGGCAATGCTTTTGATTATAGTTGTATCAACAGCATCAATCTATCATTCCTCATCAAGCCTGGTGTCTTTATATGATGCTTTGACCAGTTACTGATGCTTGTGTGATCTTTTCTTTGAATCAACTATCCAAGTTCAAACCCAGGAGACCAACATCTTCCTGACCTGCTTCTTTTCTTCTGGATCCTTGACTCGCTCCTTTGGTTCCAGGACTTAAATTCCTCAGAGATACTTGCTAAGCAACTTACTAAATATTCTAGTTATGACTCTAAAGAATTTAAAACCAAGGCAAGACTTTCTAAAATCAACCTATAGTGTACCTTCATTTCTGCATCTGACCCATTCAGCTTGGTTTCTACATCTAGCATTTTACTCTTAACACTCCTGGGGCTGGAGAGATGACTCAGCTTAAGAGAATCAGAGTTTAGGTTCCAGAACCCGTTGGCAGAGGCTGACTACCACATGTAATTTCAGGGATAAATGTCTTTTTCTGGCCTCCATGGACCACCAGACCCATATATATGAACACACATACATATGCATAAAATAAAAATCATAAAACATTTAAAAAGAACATTCTTGCCAATTTAACTTTCCTTTTCCTCTATTTTCCTGTTCTTTTTTCATGGATTGCATTTTTTTAACACTAAAACGAAACTCTTACTGTTGCTTTGTCCTGCATTTTGACCATTGCTAGACTAAAATAATTGGCAAGTGAGATTGGCAGGTGAGCTTGGGTTAAGAGCAGCAGTGTGCAGCAGCTGTGTGCAGCAGCAGCAGCAGCAGCAGCAGCAGCAGCAGCAGCAGCAGCAGCAGATATTACCATAATCTAAAGTTAGGGGCTCCCCAGCCTTGGACTGTCCTTCCCTCCTGTGCTGGGGTATGTACCTTTCCCCTCATGGTGTACCTTGCTTACTGACATTACTTTGGTGCCTGGAGTCATCTGGTGAGTTCTAAGATGTTCTTTGAAAGTATCAGGTGAGAGAGTCAGGCCTCACACTGTCTGAAGGTCTTTGTGGCACTTCGTCCTTGGGCCCTCACAGGGCAGCTGCCCTCCATACATATGCAGGAGGTAAGAGCTCTCCCACCACGCCTTGTTGCTGTTCATTATTCAACACCAAGGCAAATACTGTGTTTACCATTTATGGAGCACGTCAGGTCATTGCTTTTGATTCCTGTTTGATCTCTGAGGGCATTAAACCGAAAACAATATTCAGGCTAAATGTTGTGCACCACAAGAGGTGAGAACAGTGTACTCAAAGACATCTTGTCCTTATTAAATGAAGCTTCCTTGAAAGAGGATGGAGCAATCTTATTTTATTTCCCTTTATTTTGTTTTTGTTAGTGACAGAATATCTGATATTAGTTTATAATATTATTGGAGGCTTACTATATAGTTAAAGTTGTTTTCAGAGCTCTAATTCATTTCTACAGGTATTGATCAATCACTATTCATATACATCCACTGCTCTATATGCATGAGGGGGCTATGAATGTAATCTGTGTTCTACAAATTATTCTCAAATGATTTGATGGGAGGACTAAAGAAAGATNTTTTGTTACACATGAAGCAATCAAGGAACAGGAGACCCAGGCCTGACAAGGTGTACGGAGGGCTATGCACACTGTCTATGAGGTAAATGTGGTGCTCCATGAGTGGAGTTGAGCGATCACAAACACCATCAATGCACCCGCCAATTGTTGCCTTCAATCAAAAAGACATAGAATTGATCTTGGGTATTAAGTTATATTGATTACAAATAGATTAATAACTTTACTTGGATACCATACATATCTTCTTGGCAAATAGCAATAACATGATAGTGCCAGCTTTATATACACAGTGTTTAAATCAGATCGCAAGCTCTGATTATGACATAATAACAAACCAGGAAAAAACATTTCTGGGTTGGTGAAAGGATTTGATGGTATTTGTACCTTTAGTCTTTTTCATTTGCTCACAAATCTTAAAATAATAGTTTTGCCCTTTTCTGTTTGCCTCATCATTCAAGATGGCTACTGTATCCTCAGTCTCTTATTTCAATTGTTGCTGATGCCATGAGGGTCAACTTACCTCCCCCTTCAGGAATGGAGATCTAGAGGATATAGGAATGGCCTTACCTCAAAGTCACACTCCTTTTCTNAACTGATCCCNTAACTGGCTGATGTGTATGAAACATGGACAATTTAAGGACCATGCCACNTGCAGCCAATGTGGAGGGCCATGCCATCTGTGGCCATCCTTGGAGCTTTAAGTAGTTCTGCTGTGGTTGCTCAAAAACTTCTCTTTCTTCAGCCTTCAGTCTAGCTCCCTTCCCTTGAGTCTGTAAGCTTTGCTGACATGGGAACACAAAATGATCTCGCTGCATCCCAATTTTAGTCCCCAGCACCTACTGAGACTAAACCAGACTCTAACACATTGTGAATAGAATTAAATTGAGTATTATGAGGAAGAAGGGTGCCAAAGCAGGGAAGCCAATTTTTCTTAAATACCCAGGAGAAAGAAGTTTTGTTCTAATTGACAGAACTGTATTTCATGCTACCCTCAGCTACAAGTGAGACTGATGACATACTGGGTAGCCTGGATATATTGCCCTCTTAATCAAAATAGGAGATTATCTTACTTTTCCAAAAATCCTCAGAGTTGTGTGCACTGGGGAGAACTGACTATCTTTGCCATAAAGAGTAAGCATGACTGCCAAATGCTTTTTTTTTAAATCTGGCACATTGCCTGCACATACAAATATTGGGGTTCTGTTATTATGAAATGGGGAAAGAATGAAGATAGATGAGGCAGATGAACAAATATCAGTATTTGCCACACACAAAACATAATGATGTCAGTAATTAATATTAGTGAAAACTTGACTATGCATCAGGCATTATGCTATGCCTGTTTATACATACTGGGTGATTTCATTTTCTCAATAATTCTGTCATTAAACTCCACAGTTCTTTAGAACTCACAGGTAATTGGTTTCCTGTGATCATTGATACACTGGTTACAACATTTTTTTATTAGGATAGGGCTCAAATAATTTAGATCTATTTTTAAATGCCTCCTCTCATATCATTGATGAGTTTATCAATGATAGGTATCATTGCTATCCCCCCTTAACAGATGGGTAAGCTGAGTCTCAGGGGATTTAAATTAATTCCTCGAGGTCCCACAGCTGCTAGGATAACTACAGTTTGGGCCACATCTGGCTGACCCCTTCGCACACTGGAATCAAATGTTTGATCCCCAGATCTGGTTCAGTTAAGAGAGTTCAACTGTGGGGCCCCCTATTTCACATGCAGTTCAGCCTCATCTGCATTTTTCCTATTCCAGACAACATCTTCAATGACATAAGATGAGAAATCAATGTGTCACCCTTGGAGGGTGATTTTGAATGAGAATATAGAGCCATGTATCCACCAACACAAAAGTATGGTGGCCACGGTGATAAGAAAAGCATATGACATTCCTGAGGAAGGAAGAAACACTGTGTCTACTTAAAACCACAGACATCTCAGAGCCTGAAATCAATTATTAGTGTACCACATTGAAAGATGATGTCTTGAGAGCCCTTGAGTTACACCCTGACTCNTTTAGTATTCTGATGACTTAATGTTAGGTAGGGTGAAGTAGAGCTAATGTGAACAGATTTTGTATGCTATCTTTTTAAATTATGTGTATGTGTGAGTGTGCAGTTACATTCATATGTGTGTGTATGTGCCTGTAGAGATCAGAGGCATCAGATTCCCTGAACTAGAGTTACAGGTGGTTGTGAGCCACCCATTGTGAATGCTGGGAACTGAATTGTGGTCTTCTGGAACAGCAGTGCATGCTCCTAACTCCTGAGCCACACAGTTTCTTATATATAACCTTTGTCTGTAAGTCCTGTCTCAGTTTTTGCAACATTTACTATGTAAAGAATCTACAAATAGTGTTCTGATTTGTGAGCTCACACGATCTGCACCTCTTTAAATTTGGTATGTGTTTTCTTTGGCTGGTCTCTTCTCTTTCACATTGTATAGTAGTAGTTGGGAGAGTCCAGGAGGCCTTAGGTAGCCTGAGACTCTCTTCAGTTGGACCACCCAGCATGTTAGGAAAATTTTCTATTATCTGCATTAGCCCAGATGCTGCTAACAAGAGTTCCCTTTTCTCTAGATCCCAGTAACATTCTCTTCATTTTGTTATTTTAATATTCCACCACCTCCTAAGCCCTCACAGGAAGCTCACTGGGGAATTGCCTAGTGTCTACCAATGATTTGTTCCTAACATTTCCAGTTTCTCCTGCTGCTCATACTGTCCATGTTTTCACAGGTTACAGAACACCCTTGATGACCATCTAGACTCCATGAGCCAGTAACAATACCTCAGCCTTCTATGTACTAAAGCAATGGCATCCTATTGATGGAGACTCTGTAATTTGTTCAGACTTAGAGAGTGTAGCTCATTTCTGCTCTACTTGGCACCAGAAAAGGTGCCCCAAAGGCCCAGGGGAGGCATCACCTCAGGGCTCACTCACTCAGCCCCCAGCAGGCCACACTGTGCTCAGTTGAACAGCCTTGTGTGGCTTTTCCATGCATACTGGCTTCTTCATAGCATTGTTGCTAGACTATGAGGTTAAGCACTGGAGAGGAAGAAAGAGGAAAAGGGAGAGAAGGGAGAGAGAGAGAGAGAGAGAGAGAGAGAGAGAGAGAGAGAGAGAGAGAAATCTCTATAGTATGGACTCATCTTAGAACTTACCTATTCCATTTCTACCACATTCTATTGGTCAGAGCACCATTTTTGCAAAATACAATCTCCAGTGAAATAGTGATGAATGTAGCCAAATCAAGAGATGCTGTGTATTTACAGATTAAGCACAATAATTAGTTTTGATCTCAGAGGTGGATTTAATTCCCATTCCTGCTGCCTATAACCTGTGCAGTGCTCATCAGATGAAACAGTGTTCCTCTCATTTCCTTCCCCTGGGACAAGCCTTATTTTAGCACAGTGGGCATGGCTATCTTCGTCTACTTGGGCTGTGAACAAAACACCTTAGAATGGGTGTAACCAGAAGTTTCTTGGTCCTGCCCAGCCCTGCAGTGGCTCAGTCCCAGGAAAACATACAGAGGCTTCTATTACTTACAAACTGTATGGCCTATGGGTCAGGCTTCTTGTTAGCTAGCTCTTATAACTTAACTCAACCCATTTCTATTGATCTATATGTTGCCACATGGCCGTGGAATTACCAGTCTGCTGGCAGCTTGTTGCTCCTTTGGTGGTAGGCTGGCATATCCTCAACTCCACCCTTCTTCTTCCTGTCTTCAGTTTGAATGTACTGCCTAAACATATCCCGTCCTGCCATAGGCCAATGTATTTATTTATTTATCAACCAGTCAGAGCAACACAAATTCACAGTCTACAGAAAGACATCTCACAGCAAATGGGTAACTTATAAATAANAGAAGTCAGTACTCACATTGGGATACTATGAAGTCCATAGGTTTAGTGTTTGCTAGGGGCATGCTTTCTTCTTCAAAGATGTCACCCTCTCATTGCATCCTTGGTGGGAGGAAAAAAAAATCCCCTTCAACCCCCTTTGTTAGGGTATCAATTCAATTCATGAGGATGTAGCCTATATGACTTACNACCCCCCAAAGGCTGCATCCTTCCCAGAGAGATTATTCAGAGGGATTTTAGTACAGATGTTCAGAGTGAGGGTTAAAAGAGATACCAGTGCTAGGGAAGATAGTAAATTATACCCAAGAACATGGGTAGAGGTTTCTCAGAGAAGAGCAGTCAAGGTTTCATCTCTAATGTCGATTACTGCATTGGCAACTGGGTTTCAACACGCAGGGTTGGAGGAGACACACTTTCAGACCACACAAAAGGATTATTGACCGTCCTCCTTGTTTGGGACTCATACTTTGCATAATTTTTCTCTTTTTTTTCAGATACTTACCCCTCACTATTATTAAAGGTCTTGACAAGGATATAAATTAGCTGGTTTTTTTTCTCAACCTCAAGGTGAGCAACAAACCCAGGCCAAGCCTTCAAGACTCATCACCCTTGGAACCCATAGCAACACAGAGAAGGAACTTAGATTGACCTCAGTTACAGTAATGACAGTGTAACCCAGAAGAGATGCTTGGGAAGCATTGAATGATGAACCAACCTTCCAAAAACCAAATTAGCCAACTCATTTTTCTTCTCTATGTGCACATGAGTAAATACCTCAGTAACTATCTCTGTGGGCAGTGTGGATATCCATGTGTACATGGAGTCCAGACCACCCTTTTTCTTATCCCCTTAAAACAGGGACTCTCACTGAATCTATAGCTAGGTTCGTAGCCAGCAAGTCCTAGACCCTCTTGTCTCTAATCCCCACTGCTATTGGGGTACAGGCCCATGTGTACCCATGACTAGCTGGTTCTTTTGGGGAGAGGGAGTGCTGGGATCTGAACTAAGGTTTTCATGATTACTCAACAAGTGCCTTTATCCAGTGATCCATTTCCCCAGTCCCAATACATTATCTTCATAGGCTTACATTAACTGAAATTAATTTTAATTGCTAATTTATGTGATCATGTAAGCTCTATGCCCTAGTACAGTCNGGTATATTTATTGAATTTATTTCTAGAATGCAGCCAATACAGTGAAGATTTTCTAGAAGTTTACTATCAGTAATAACATCATGGACACAAAATAGCACTTGCTTGCCTCCTACTTACCTCTTTGGATCAGTTAATTCAGCCCTGAGCAATGGGANGTGCCAGCATTTTTCCTATATTACTTTGCAATTATCATGATCTGGAGTCCATATACCTGTACAGGTGTCNTTCAGGATCCTACCTTCATCAAGAAGATGGGCATGTACACTAGTGTAGCCACTACTGGAGTTGGTAGATACACCAGCTATCTACCCAGAAGACTCACAGTGACATACTACAGCAATTCTTGCACATCAGTATTTTCTGCAACATGTTTCACAATAGCTAAGCCACAGAACTAGTCTCTATATCTACCAACAGAGGATTAGATGAACAATATGTGGTTTATACTACAGTGGCAGTTTTTTGGCCATAAAGAAGAATTAAAGTATAGTGATATTTTGTTGTACTCTAATAAAACTTGCCTGAAGATCAGAGGACAGAGCCAGCCACAGAGTTAGCCATAGAGGTCAGGCAGTGGTGGCACACACCTTTAATCCTAGCACTCGGGAGGCAGAGATCCCTCTGGATCTCTGTGAGTTCAAAGCCACCCTGGACTACATGAAAGATTAATCCAATTTAAAAAAGAAACAGCCAGGCAGTGGTAGCACACACCTTTAATTCCAGCACTTGGGATCACACACCTTTAATCCCAGCACTAGTAGAGTAGAGACAGGAAGTGATATAGCTGGGCAGAGAAAGGCATATAATGTGTGAAGAGACAGGAATTAGGCTCTTTCAGTTGAGGACTCAGAGGCATTGAGTCTGAGGATTCGTGGAGACAGGATCTTCTCTTTTCGGCTGAGGAGTTGGCCAGGTGAGAAGTGGCTGTGGCTTGTTTCCTCTGATCTTTCAGCATTTACCCCAATATCTGGCTCTGGGTTTTTATTATAAGACCATTTAGGATTTGTGCAACAATAAAGTTATGTTATTTGAAGAAAAATGAATGTAACTGGGGATTATTACATTAAACAAATCAAGTCATTTCTGGTCCTTAGACTTCATACAGATATATAAATCTTCATACAAATGACTTGAATTCAGAAATGAAGCTGTGACAACAATAGAGGCCAATGGGAGTGGAGTCAAGAGAGGGGAAGGCAGCAGTGGGAGCACAGACTTCAAAGCACATCCTTAATACTTGCATGAAGATAGCCTTCTACAACCCAGTGTAATACAGAGAAATATCAAAGGGCTCAAAGTTCTGTAGGTCCTGTGGACTTTCCTCCTGACCTCTGTTGGTTTCATCTTTAGACTTTGTGTGACATGGATAAGTGCTTCCTCTGGCCTCACTTTACTCATCTGCAGAATGAATAAATTGAACCACATGGTATTTTGAAATTATATTTAGATGCAGTATTGAATTCCTATGTAGTTCATTAAATACTATTTGTTAGAGATTGTCCACCAAACACTGTGTTTGTTTGGGGGAATTATCATTTTAAATACTCATGTCCTTAAAGATCACAGTCTACGTTACAGAAAGAGCAAAAGCAAGAGTAAGAGTGAGAATAGAAAATAAACCAGAAGGGAGATGAGAGAAATAAGCTATAGTATTTTAGAAACAAAGGAAGAAACACAGCTTTTACAGCAGGGCATGAGTTTAAAGGATGAACATACTTCAGGAGAGAGGCGATAAAGGTATTCATACAACTTAACATGAGCTTGCACAGTGAATGAGAGAGGAGCTGGTGATGTACACTTAGCATTACCAAAGTTAAGAGGGAAAAAACAGTGTAACATGGGAAGCCAACATCTCAATTCAGGGCAAGGCCAACTGATAGCCACCTGCANGTATCAGCAGCATCAGACCCTTCTGAGCCCAACTCATCCTTCATGTGACCAGAATCCTGGGTCTGGTCATTATGGTGGCAGGTAGAGTTGTGGGCATCTGTCACTTAAGGTTTTCCCATTATTTTCAAACCTTTTACATTTCAAGATTCCTTCATTCTGTGATCTTTGCCTTTCCAACGTGAAATAGACACTCTCTGGTTGCTAAGGTGACTTAGACTCTGCCAGTCAGACTCAACCCTAAGGAAACCATTTTGGAGCATTAATTCTGTGAGGAAAAAGCCAGGGCATGTAGCTGCCCTCTTGGTATCCCTGCAGGACTGTGGAGGCAATGGGGGTCTGGGCTGGGTGTAAAAAATACAGCTTTCTAGTCACAGCGGGGTGCTATGCTGTGTGATATTAGAAGCTTTTCTTACATTCGGCTAAGAACCTAGCTTTCCTGGTCATTTTAACAATTCTGTAAAGTTACCCAATATCATGCANTATGTTTGCCCCTGATAACTGTCTTGAACAAATTCTACAGTTTGCAACCAAGAANNCTAGCAGAAGCAGTTAGTAAACCTGCGTTCAGTTTCCACATATATAAATGAATATATATTTATATTTATATACATTTATACACATATATGCATATATGTATATCCATATATACATATGTTTATATATGTTTATCTCTATGAATATATGTATATAAATTATAATTGCAGGGTGGTTTAAGAAATGAGCAAAATAACCTATGAGTTGTGGTTTAATACATTCCCTTTTATTACAAGTAGGATTTTTCAAAGGGAAATGTAATTGATTTTATTTGCNACATCTTTGATATGTTCTCCCAAATTCCAAAACCTAAATGTATGGCCTCACATGCATCTGTAGCAGCCAGTATCAGTAAGCCTTGCCAATGGCCTCTGACTGTTCTATATTAATTTAGAATGTGATAATGAAGTCATGTGCCAATAACTCCGTGACNTTGACTTCCATGACCACACTCCATGACCCTCNGCAGATGCTCCACCTGTCCCCTGCTAGCTGTAGCTTCCTTAGACTCTTTCTTTACNTTCTTTCTTCCTCTCTTCCTCTTTTTTTTTACTCTTTCCTTCTCTTTCTTTGCTTTAGAGTGTGAACTGTTTATNCAGTGTGCTAGTTAACTGTGCCACTGCTTTGAGCACATAGTGAAGGGGATCAGGGTTTATTAGGGTTTACAGTTTAAGGGAATGCACATCCTGTTGGAGGGGTCATGGCAACAGGAGATGGTCAGGGAATAGGAATTAGGGCCAGCCTATCTCAAACCTCAAATCTGGCCGTAGTGATCTACTTTTTTCCAGAGGACTCCACCTCCTAAGGTTCCACAGCCTTCCACACGAGCACCGTCAGCTGGGGCCCAAGTTTCCAAGCCCATGCACCAGAGAGAGGCTCTTGCTCTCTCAAACCACAATATTTATAACTCCGAATAATCATCATCATATCACCATCTTTAATAAAAATCAACATAACTACCATAATGTATGAAATACCATCTTGAAGATAAATAGAGAACATCATTGTCACCAAGCCAGCAGAATCATGAATATTTTATTTGACTGAATGTGGCTTTCCACTCACCTGCTATATTTCANNGAAACCATATTATTTAATTGATGAGAAAAGCACTCGCCGGCGGTTTTGGAAGAAGATGAAGTCAAGCATATGCAGATCATCTTGAGAGTGAAAATTTTTTTATCCTGNTCTTCTTCCCCTGTGCTGACCTCATTATAGCCAGAATCAGAAGAGNGAAGTGGAAAACCCACTGTGCTGTGAAGAATGGAGGGCTGGGTCATTGTCTTTAACCCTGTACACATTAGCAAACTTCTGGGCATCGGTTGCTTGATTTATAACCTAAGAGAAGCTTGAGATCCAGTGTGCATGATGGTTCTTCTTCATAGGTTTCTTTCTAGTTCTTTGAGGATAGTNGTACTTAGAAGGAGCAGCAATGGGTGATCTCTCTTTGGAAAATGCAATTCCAAGCATTTAGCACAGATGGATTCCTGTAAATGCCACAGTAAACCTGGCTAGGCAGACATGACCACTGTTACATCCGAGCTGAAGAAGGGGACGT
>LZPO01044692.1:49186-61854 GCA_001675575.1 Neotoma lepida
AGTTAAATATCTTCCTCTGCTGCATGCCCTCACCACCATGATATTCTACCTTATCTAGAACCAAAGCAATAGAGTCCACCAGCTTCAGACTAAAACCATGAGTCAAAATATATTTTTCTTCTTGGAAGTTATTTTTTCTCAAACATTTTGTTACAGTAACAGTAAGTGACCTGACATTTTATGCATGATCCCAAAGATACATATTACAACTTACCAAGCCTCCCATAACTACTGTCCCCTCTGGTTATTCAACNATGGGTCTCAGGTAAGTATGGAATTGTTCATTGAGGAAACTAAATAACAATCTGGCTGTAAGCTTATTATATAGAACTTTTTCNGTAAAATTGAAGTGGCCAACAATTCTTTCCCATAAAAAACAGAAAACTGTATTAGACTTTGCATTCTATGCTGACAGTCTCCATCTTTACCATATCTGAGGAGGGAAGCCAGACCCTCCTTGCAGTAAAANATTGTACAGAAGTAGACCCATAATCATGGATTCCACTGGTATAATAGAATACTATACAATTCAGAAGCAGCCTTTTAGACAGAGTATCGAAATGGCCTTCTAAAAATATATTGAAGGATAGGCTCAGAAATAATCCTTTTTCAGAACAAGGTGCTTTTCTTCTAGAACGCAGTGTGGGTGCTGGATTGGGGACTTCTATATGGTGCTCTGTCCACAGTAGGAAAAAAATCATGGTTCTAAGAACAAGGAGAGAGAACAGTAGTAACCCCACTTATCATCTTTTCCAGCGGCCCCTAAGAGGGATTTGTGCCTACTGTCTGCTTATTCTGGACTGTGTATCATTGAATATCCTGGTCCCCTTCTGCACATGATGCAGAAGGCACATTGAAGGTGGCACTGAGTTATAACCTAGACTGTCACTTGGATGATGTTTTGGATTACTCATGCTCATGGGCCTGCAGGTGAGAATAAAATCTATCCTGTTGATCAGGCTGATTAACACTGCTTAGCGGAAAGCCATAGGACTGTTTTTAGACAATAGCATCAGGAAGGAATATGTATCACTGAGACCCAGTGATCTAGTTAGCCTTGTTTCNTCCGTTTCCTTTNATAGTTGAAATAAGTATCTTTACACTTCTTTAACTCTTATATCCAACTCAGATTCTGTTCCTTGAAGGACACAAGTAAAAGAAGTGAAAAGTAATTTTTTATTTTTCATATATTTTATGGTGAAAGATCATAAGTAAACACATTAAAACATTATTTCTAATGAAATAACACANAACAGGGAAGTAATGAGTGATAGATGTGTTATTCTTTGATGGGTTGGATTTGTAAATCTTCTTAAAGAGAGTAACAATATGAGTATACTCATACAAAATAACAATATATGAAATTTGCAAGCAAATGGATGGAACTAGAAAATATCGTGCTGAGTGAGGTAACCCAGACCCAGAAGGTCAAACATGGTTTGTACTGACTCATAGGTGGATACTAGATGTGAAGCAAGGGATAGCCAGACTGCAACCTACAGCTACAGGGAGGAACCTAAGAGGGACGCATGGATCGCCCAGCGAGAGAGAAATGAATGAGATCTACATGGGCTGACTAGGAGTGAGGGGGAGGAAATGGGGGGCAAGGGATGGAAGATGAGAGTGTAAAGGAGCAGGAGGTTCGAGCTGGAACAGGGACAGAGAGAGAGAGAGCAAGGAAGGAGATAACATGATAAATGGGGAAATCAGGGGAATAGGGAGAAACAGAGTGCTAGGGAAGTCCCAGAGAGTCCACAGAGATGAACCCACCTTAGACCACTGGAAATAATTGATAGGATGCCTGAACTGGCCTGACCCAGTGATCACATGGATGAATACCCTGACTGCCACCATGGAGCCCTCATCCAGTGACTGATGGAGACAGATGTGGGCACCAAGCGGATCTCCAGGAGCCCAATTGATGGGAGACAGGGGACCCTCTATGAGCAAGTGACTACGAGATCATGATGAGAGGGTGTGAAAAGATGGCCAGCCAAACTAGTGGAGACACATGAACTATGGACCCATGGCTGAGAAGCCCCCATGGGCCCTCCATCCAGAAACAGATGGAAGCAGATGCAGAGATTCCCTGCCGGGCACCAGGCAGAGCTCCAGGAGTTCAACTGATGGGAGAGAGGAGAGGTTCAATGAACAAGAGACATTGAGATCATGAAGCTAGCCAAGCTGATGGAAATGCATGACCTGTGGACCAATATCTGTGGAGCCCCCCATGGTGCTGAACTGGGCNCTCTGGAGGCTTGAGACAGTTGTTTGGCTTGAAGTGTCTGAAGGCCCCCAGGCGGTGGGATCGGGATCTGTCCCTGGTGCAGGGGTTGACTTTTTGGAGCCCAGTGCCTGTGGTGGGACACGAGGATCAGTCTTGGCGCAGGGAGGAGGGTCTTGTCCTGCCTTGGCTGAGAGTGTGTCAGACTCCNGGGACTCACCATGGGAGACCTTGTATTGGAGGAGGTGGGAGTGGGGGTGGGATGAGGGAAGGAGCTGGCGAGGTGGGAGGAGGGAGGAGAGGGGGATCTGAGGTTGGTATGTAAAAGGAGTGGAAGATCTTTTTAATAATAATTAAAAAACAAAATAATATATGAGATGTGCAAACAAATGTTTGAAGAGATAAAGGAAGATAATTTTTATCTCCTCTCACAATGACCACAGTACCTGCTCCACCACCAACATTGGCTTCATTTACTCTGTTTAATAACAATGGACAGCAACAACAGACATGTCAAAGTTGATAGGGGAAAGACCCTGACACTCAACCTCGCACAGATATCTACAGGCAACCGAAGAATGCTGAGAGTGGGAGAAATAGCCATCCCCAGGGAAGAGCACACCAAGTGGTTATCCAATGCCAAATGGTCAGCAGTGAAAATATACATACAAGTAACATTGTACACAGAGCAGGTTATATTTAAGAATACATATGCATATACATATATATGTTATATGCATATATATACGTATGCATATGTATGCATATGTATACATATACGTATATATATGCATATAACAACAATTAAAGAAAAAGACACTGAATTTTAAAGAGAACAAGAAGGGGTATATGGGAGGATTTAGAGAGGAGAANGGAGAACTGATGTACTTGTATTACAATCTCAAAATTAGAAGAAATAATTAAAAAGAATAATGGCCTGGTGTCCTACTTAACAGGAATAGCAAGATATCAGATTGTTTGATAGAAAAGATTCTTTCAAATCCCCCTTCGTTTTATTGCCTGAGATCCCCTCTTTGGAAGAGGAGTCTGCTCTCATGGCCAACACTAATCTTTCCATTTGTAACTGAAGACAAGCAGAGTAGTGGTGTTCTCAACTGCCATGAGAAAAATTATGCATTTCTGCCTCCAGGGAACACTGCCATTTTCAGAGTATGAATTAGAAATTGCTGATGCTTCATAAAATAAGACAGATGAATCTCGGTGCCATATTGCCAAAGGCCATGCTCAGTAGAGTGTTCCTTAATCCATCATTTAGTGAGCACCTGCTTATGTGTCTGGTGTTAGCAGTAATAATAGAAAGATAGCCAGGACCCCAAATTTTCAGCCAGCTGTCTCTTGCTATAGATTCTTAATGAGGAATTTTCTACACGGATGACACTGTGAGAAACTGTATATAATTGTCCCCAAATACAATACAGTATTTTGCTTCAATGATCAAGGCTGACTCACATGTGTTGCCTAAGATGTCCTTCGTATAGTCCAATGGGGTTGAGATTTAAAGACTTAAGTCAATCTTTTGACATTACCATGTCTACTCTAGAATATGACCAGATGGAGTATTTGTTTGTTAAAATAGTAAAAAAAAAGGCCAGAAAGATGATCATAAATATAGAATTTATATTTCCCTCAGGCCCAGAATGTATTGATCCAAGGAGGTCACTCCAGGATTTTTCCTTTTCCTCTAATTGATGGCCTTCCTGGTCTTGATGATCTTCCCTGGTAGAGGGGCCTCTGAAGTCAGAAGGAGTGGTACTGCTGTTGCCCTAGCCTTGGAAATGTGAGGGAGACAGCAACAATTCTAATGACCTTCCTCGAAAAGCATATGTAAGGTGTATCCACTTCTCTCTGTTCTTCCTGTCTACTGCACACCAAAAATCAGGACTTCCCAAGAAATTGACTAGCTCCTTTTATTTTCTTCTTAAACTGATAGTTTCTACTGCTAAACATTTATCATGATTTTCACGACCTACTCAAAAATAACAACATATAGTAAATAATTGAGAAATTATCACATTTAAATCTAGTCTTTTCTTTGTCCAAAAACTCTGCCAATGCTCTAATACTGTCAATGTAAACACTGAAGGATTGTCTCCCCACANATGACCCACTCATGGTTTGTTGTTCTGATTTCTTCCTTATGTACACTACTTCATGCCTATTTCAGAAATCATGATTTCCTGTCACTGCAGATATGATAAAAAAAAAACTTTAGGAGCCATACCTTAAAAAAATCATTATCCACTTCACAATTATCTTCTTTCTCCCATCAAGATCAAGTCTGCTACTTGTTCAAAACTTAAATTTTGTACTGTAAACTTTAAAATAGTGCTTCCAAGTGCATAATAACACACAATTTGAAATATATTCTTAGGCACAATGTCTGCTATGATCCTCAAGAAATAGAAAAAAAAAGCATTGTGAAGTAAGTAAATCAGGAGGTACTAATTCATTCTCCAGAAGAGAATTGTGATACATATTGTTATAAATCNGACAAACTCCAAACTTTGTGTTCACTGCAATTGCCTTGACTCCAATCTACCTTGTTTGTGTCTCAAGGCCCCTTTTTGTGTATTATGGCTTCTCTGGTCAGAGTTCAATGACTAAGGAAAACGGATTTGATCTCAGTGGGATCACTCTGGTTCCCTTGTTGAGAAATACAGGGACTGAGACAGAAATAAAGATGTTGAAGGAGTTAAAATACAGAGCAGAAGGTGAAATAGAAGAGTCTAGAAATGGTAGCTGAAAATGCAAAGATGCTATCCACACAGACAAAACAATAACAATTTGAGAGCTTTTATCAGAAAAAAATACCTATCTGGATGGGATAGGGGAAGAATTACATAGATTTCTGGGGAGAACCCCACAAATTTTGAGAGTCTTAAATTTCTCAACTCCATGATTTCTTCCTGGAATGGTCTGCATTCTTGTCCTTGAGGCTTGTGGAAAGATACTGTAAGTTACAATGATTTTTTCCCCTTTTCCTTGAGCTAAGCCTAATTGGTTTCTATATTTGCAACCAACATGAAAAATAAGACTCAAAGTGATTAAATTTATCCAAGATCACATTTTCTGATAGTGAAAACTGAAAAATTAAAACCATAGCTCAGGTCCCCTAACTTATATTGTGATGGATTATTGCATCTCAGAAATGCCTGATCAGATACAGGCAGTGAGGACACAGAGGTTTATGCACCAAAATCAGAAACGAGAAGACAGATCTCAAGTTAAATAGCCAAGATGACTCTAGTAGGTTTAAAGGTAAAAACTCAGCATTATATTATCATAGAACCTATTAATGTGGCCTTATTTTGTAAAGGAGTATTTGAAATGTAATTGGGACCTCAATTGAGCTCATGTTAGATTAGGATGAGTCATACACCCAAAGACAAGAATTTTTATGAGAAGAGGATGTGAGGAAAACATGTTGAGGAGTCCACATGAAAACAAGATCAATATATCTACATGCCAACCTGCAACAATGATTGCTGGTAGCAGACAGTGACTATCTACATTTTAGAATTCTAGCCTCCAGAACAGAGGAAGAATCCATTTCTGGTGCTCAAAGTCATCAATTTGTGGTGATAGATTATAGCATTCAAAGGAAACTAATANTATATTAAAAATACAAATTATTATGAAAATATCAGAGAAAGAGAACTTAATAGTANTTGGAGTTGCTACTATACACATAGGAAAACTAAGGATTTAAAAGTCATATAGTGTTTCCTTAGCATCTACCAAAGTTCAAGAGAGAAATATCACCTGAGGATATAAAAACTAGGGACAGGCATTGGCCCTAAGAAGCTCATAGTTTTTAAATCAGGATTGGTTAAGCTGTTTCTAACCCAGCTACTGAAAAGTAATTAATATTCTTCAGAATACTATTTTTATTCATTTGCTGAAGATTTACCAACAATTTGTTTCTTTTTCCTGTCATGGCCTCTTTCCCCCTCCATCATCAGCCCCAATAATATCCTCCATGTACCTCCACTGGTCTGTTTTTCAAGGAAGCAGCACGTGGACTCTTACTCAGGAACATCTTCGACTAAAGTAGAGAGGTCCAAAGACACAAATGTTGCAGAATTATAAAGGCTTCCAATGGAAAGGTTGGAGAGACAGGCTTCAAGGAGACAAGTGGGTGACACAGCTCTGGTTCTTTAATGCCCTAGCAAAGAACCAAGAGAGAATGAAGCAGATTGGCAGGAACCCTCATCACAGAGTGTCGTACACTCACAGCACTTCATAAGCAAAAAGAGCTTTTAAAAATGTATGAATACCCATGTAGAAAAAAATTCTCTAAAAAGGACTAGTTTAGACCATGCTGGAATTAGAATCTGTGACAGCATCCTTTATTTATAGTTTGATAAGTAGACCACGAAAACATGAGCCTTTTCTACCTATTTCTTTTACTGCAAAAGAACCTATACCTTTTTCAGACTAACTAAATTAACAGTTAGTTGGTTCCATTGCTATTCTGATGAAAATTCAGTTTTCTGTATGTGTAACTTATGGATGAAATGAACAATATGTGTTTGATTGTTATTTGATGGCAACATCTTGGGATGAGTGGGTAATACAAGNATTTGAAGAAAGAATACCCACGAGGAACACATAAAAAGCCAAGGAAAAGCCTATGAAGATCTCAAGANCCTGTTACTTCTCCTTACCAAACAGAAACAGAGCCTNTATATGTTCCAATGTCCTGGTCTCTTAATNTCTTGTAATTTTAAATGGCCAGACTATAAAAGTTCTCCAAACTCTACTCATCACAAGGCCCCACAGAACAGGCACAGAAGTGGAACAACTTTAGATAGTTCCCAAGACCTAGGCATGAAACAGTTTCATCACTGTCCAAAACTTAACTGCCCACATTTTCATGGGGTACATAAGCCCAGTACCCCAACACAGTAAAATAGGGGAATGATAGCTCACCCTTTAATGAGTGAGAAAATGATTAAAGAAGTTAATTTGACTTAGAGAAATATAACATCTACTGTCCTTGGAGATGGGCAAATCAATCCAAAATTTAGCATTACATGTAGAGAATCAATGTTTTGAAGGGATCTTATGCTTATCACCCAAAATATCAGAATAATTTCATGAAAGTTGAATAATATCTAATAAAGACTTATTTTTAATCTTTTATAACAGTTTTCCATTGTACTTAGTAGAAAATAAAACAAGTAAAATTCTGAATTATTCATTCACAACTTCAAAAAATGATCTATTATTCATCTATTAATTCTTTGTTCGTGTTTAGATCTTCTAAAGGGACATTTAGATTATGACCTTTCTCAGACATCAGCTAATTAATTAAAACCCCACCAGTGCTAAAACCATTGTGATAGACTGAGTAGCCCCCCTTGCAACTATGACCACTCCCAAATTCTCCCAGACATTATCTCCACACCAGCGGCTCACCAGAGTAGCTCTTGTCTCTGAATGTTACAACAGCAAGCACTGTCACTCTCTGATTATGTGCTCAGTTATTCTGGGCCTTGAGGTCAAGTAAAAGTTGGGTATCTTGCNGATGCCCTTCTGGTTGCTAAATTGCAGATTAAAATGGTAGCACCTCAACTTTCTGTTGTCTTCTCCTCTCATCATCCAAGTAAGACTGCTTTTTTTTTTTTTTTTAAGACAGATCTAGCTGTCTTGGAGCTTGCTTTGTAGACCAGGCTGGCCTGGAACTCACAGAGATCTGCCTACCTCTGCCTCCTGAGTGCTAGGAATAAAAGTGTGCATTATCACGTCTGGCCAAGCAAGACTATTTTAAGGTCTAGAAAATATGTGGATTTCAGTGCACCTCACACCTCAATCCTCCAGACCCAATTACCAACCCAGTCTTTGATCAAGATTATCAATATATTTATTCCATAAACTAGCACTTCTTTCAAACACATGAAATTAATAACAATATGATACTGAAAAGTTTCTGCTGCCCAGCCTTTTAAAAATACTTATTGAACATTTATTGATCGGTTATTAAGTAAATTTATTTTGCGTATTTGTTATAGACAATGAACAAACCAGACTGCCACTGCTGTTGTCATATTATGTAGAGACCGATAATACTTAACAGATAAGCTTACAATATTTCAGATGATAAAACATGTTAAAGATAAAGAGCACTAAAAGGGAGTTACCAGTTTTTACAGGACAATTCAGGACATCATTGCTAGTGGGAGACTTTGAAGCAGAAAGTTGAAAGAACAAAAGAGGCAACCATGCAACTTTCTAGGTAAAGAACCTTTCAGAAGAAATGATGAATTATTTCAAAATCCTGAGGCAGATCATGCCAAGTAAGGTTAGAGGAACAGCGTAGAAATCAGTGTAAACCAAACTGAGTCATCTGAAAGAATGGAGAAGTACAGGACCTGGATAGTTGTTCTCAAGCATAGCTACATGTTAGACTCATGTAGGGAGCTTTTGTTGGCTTTCTTTTAAACAAATGCTCAAAAGAAGCAGGAAAAATGTAATCTGAAAAGGCTGTGGAAGAAACAGTGCCCCATAGATAGCTCTACCTGAGAAAAGATAAAGAGAACACTCATATGAATTCAAAGATAAGAGATTTCATGCCAGAATTGAGCCATGCTCAATCCCAGAAAAAAAAAAGGATGTGGGAGTTGAGGAGGTTGGAGGTCAAGTTCTATTGTGAATGAAGCTCTGAGCTGAAGGGTTGACTTAGTAATAAGAACTTAGAGTGGGTATGTATGAAACTTTTGAAATCATACACGGTGTAGAGAAGTGTTGCAGAAATGACAAGGACTCTTAAAAATAATCTTCTGTATGCAGGAATTCTGCATTTATAGATTCAACCAGCCCCATAGAGAAGATACTGGAACACAATCCCAGAAAATTTAGAAATGCAAAATTGGAACTTGTTGTGCACTACAGAAAGCAGTATGTAAGTAGGCCTTGGTATACTCTTGCTACTTCACAGATACTTAACCTCTCTCTAATACTTTTTGAGCACTGTTTGCTTGAGTCTTGTGCAAGTTCAGCATTATAAGGCATTAGACGGTATGTATGTAGTGAATGTGCACAAATATTTTTGCCATTACTCCCTAAGCAATACATGATAAGAATTATTTATATATCATTTACATTTTATTCGGTATTATACTCATGAGATGAATTAAATATATAGGAAGGTGCACATGGTTTATGTGAAAAAAAAGGGGATCTGAGCATCCAAAGATATTGGTGTTCATATGGAGTAGTGGAACCAATCTTCCATTGATACCAAGGAACAACTATGTCATGGTAACTGAGATTTAGGGATTTAGGTACAGGTGGAATTAGGTCCAATGGACTTGGGGAAGACTATACTCATGTTTAATTTAGAGGGTAAAAATAATAATCCTTAAAAAATGCATGTAAAATTCTGTCTGGCAAAAGAGTGGTACAAAGCCTAGAAACAGAATGAAGAACTTGGATCACCAAAATGCTGAGAAGTTAAAGAAAATCTGTGAAGAAAAAAAAAGCAGTGCAAATCAGTAGGGAAAAAAAATCAGTAGACTTGAAATTCCCAGAAGTTCATGACAGCCAGGAAGCAGCAGAGCTACAGTAAGTACTATGTGGTGGTGGTAACTTTATACCCAAACTCTCTGTTGTTCATTATTCACTACTTCAAAAGTTGAGATTTAACTGCCTTCTCTTGAGTATAGTCTGTAATTAGTGACTTGTTTTTAGTGAATATAATCTATAAAAGTGACGACATATACGTCAACAATATGGTTCAGTGTGTAAAGACCCTTGCAGCCAAGAATATTGTCATTAGGTTAATCACATGGTGTAAGGAGAGAATGAACTCCTGCAAGTTGTCCTCTGACCTCCACATGTGTGCACTGGCACACATATGCTATAGCATGAGGGCATGCACACACACACACACACACACACACACACACACACACACACACACACACTAAAGTAAAATATTTTAGAAATTGACTACTCTAAATGTATAGAAGTTTGTTGTGTTGTGTAGCCTGTGAGTCTGTTTAATTTTGGTGTGTGATTTTTTTTAATTTGTAAGTTTTTTATAATAAATTTTAAAATAGATAAATAAAAACCAATAATTAAAACTGGAGGGCATGTAACTACCAAGCTTGGTTCATAAAAGGTGTTTGCCATACTGCTTGCACTTTCTTATGCCTCTACCTCTTAGAGAGCCCGCTTTCATGTCAGGAGCACACAAAAGAGTCCTATGTTTCTTTCCAATGTCTAGCTCAAACACACTACCATACAAATGAACTACTTTGTAGGAAGATCCTCCAGTTCTAGCCAATCTTTCCAGGGATGGCTGCTGAAAGAGGAAATCTTAGTCTTTCCCAAGGATGAGGGACCCCCCCACCCTCAATTGTTTATCCCATACAAAGTGGGCAGCCCTGAAATCACATACACATAAGGAGCACTAAACAGATTCAGCAGGTTCTATTTATATATTTATGAATTTATATATGTTACAATAATAACAAAAGAAAAAGAGGTCATCAATTTAAGAAGTGATAGGTGGTATGGGTAGAGGTTAGAGGGAGAACATAGGGGAAGTGAGAAGATGGAAATGGAAGGGGGAAGTGATGTAATTGTATTTTAACTGAAACTTTAAATTGCTTAAGAAAAAATTATGTGCCAGAAACACCCAAAAAAGCTACTCCCATCTGATTTCACTTAAGGCCCAGTCCACGAGATGGAACTCATACCCATCANTGCTTGGGTGACCAAGAACGAAAGACCAGATATCCCAGAGACCTACGGTAAAACCCAATAATATCAGTCTCAAAAAAGTAGTAATAAAATGACTACTAATGATATTATGCTATATGCATAGATCAGTACTACTGGGGGATGTCTTTCTGTACACTGTGAATATATGTTAATATATTGGTTAATAAATTAAGCTGCTTTGGCCTATGACAAGGCAGTTTAGAGTCAAGTGGGAAATCCAAGAGAGGAAAGAGAAAGGTGGAGTCTCAGGAGATGCTGAGAACTGCCGCCAGGACAAACAAAATGTGAAGATAGCNGTAAGCCATGAAGCCACATGGCAATGCATAGATTAATAGAAATGAGTTAATTTAAGATATAAGAGCTAGGTATCAAGAAGCCTGCCATAGGCCATATAGTTCGTAAATAGCATAAGCCTCTGTGTGTTTACTTGGGTCTAGGCAGCTGCAGGACCATGGGTGGGAGAGATTGGTCTCAACCACATGGCCGGGCATGGCCTGGAGAAACCTTTAGCTACACCTTAATCAGCCATCATCAGAGAAGCTTCTTACCACAACAGATAAGAACAGATGCAGAGACCTACAGCTCTAATGGGATGTCTCCATCAAATCGCTCCCCACAAAGCTCAGGGAACCCCACAGAAGAGGAGGCAGAAAAAGTATAAGAGCCAGAAGAGACAGAGGACACTGGGAGAACAAGTCCCTCTAAGTTCAAGTGTAAGAATTAGATGATAAATACATTATGTTCAAGTCTTGATATTTGCCCAAATTCACATTTTTAATAGGAAAAAAANCCATCATTTCCTTAACTCCTTTTATGGGACTTGATCCATTACCCTGTACACTGTTCTAAGGTTGAGTACAAACCCACTTAGGAGCAGGATGGAGATGAAATAGTACCCGAGATCTTTCCCTTCACCCACTTCCTGAGCCTTGACTAACAGACATCTTATCTTGCAGCAAGCCATATACCAAGCTCAGGCAGCAGAAAGCTTATTTTTTTATAGCAGTCCCCAAAGCATGGAAAAACAAACAGATTTCTTGTGCAGTAATGCACAAAAGCTGTGCTAAGAGGCAGTCACTCTTGGCAGCATAAAAGGTCTGATTGTCTATAGATGTTTGACCCTGAGGCCATGTCATCCAGCTTCCCCTTTGTTGTTTTGTTTTATCTCTACTAAAATTTATTGAATTTTCCTTTCAAGTTTCAAAATCAGAACCTACTTATTGTAACAATAAAAAAANCAAACCCATTGCCAGCAAATAATGAAAAAAGCCAGCAGTGTCCCCTTTTTCTTCATTCCCCAGGTAATCAGTGATAACAGTTTATTCTGCATCCTGCTACCTTTTCTCTGTGAATTGGCCACATTTGTTTTTTTATCAATATGAATTACATTGTAATATGTATCTTTTTCACTTAAGACACACTACAGTTGTCACTTTAGATTAATAAAAATAGATAAAATTCACTGTTTTATATAGCTGTGTGATATTCTGTGGTATGGATAGACGATAACCATTCTCTTGCTATTTCCAAAATTTATGATCACACACATAGCTCAGGGTCAGGAGGAATATTTCCTTAGCAGTAAATCACTTGGTTATCATGCACAGGGCTCTGGGCTTGATCTCCCACAAGCTAGAAAGTGATAGATGATAGACAGATAGATGATAGATGGATAGATAGACAGACAGACAGA
>LZPO01044692.1:65615-79446 GCA_001675575.1 Neotoma lepida
TAGCCTTTTGTACTCCTTTGTATATAGCCACCTCTCAACTATGATTTCATCCAGTACCTCAAAGACATCATCACTTGCCACAGCAGGGCTTTGTTTCTCCTNATTTCTTAGAAATTCAGGCCACTTAGCTTCTTAGCCTCTGTCCAGTCACTTTGGTTCTTAAATGGAGGAGTTTGTATTGGTAAAAACAAAAAATGTGATTCTGTCTCAGTACCCTCTGAGTACAACTGGGGCCCAGCTGCTTCCCTTTTGTCAAGTTAGCTTTAAAGTAATAAAACTTACTGTCAGTTGGTGGTATTTTTTTTAAAAGATAAGAATGAAATCAAATGTGAGATGCAGTTTTTCCTCCCAACTAGATGGAGTGGGCTGAGTTGGTGGAGAAATCATTGTTTGCACCAGTGGTTCCTTGGGAAGGATGGTGTTGCCCTGACGTTCCAGGCCCTTTTGATGATTTGTGTTCTGGTGATAGTCTTTCCTTATTTATTTATTTATACTTCCTACTCACACCTCGCCAAGAACAGTTCTACTCCTACAGGGAAGACTTCTCTTCCTGGACAGTGTACTCAACTTCCTAGGACCACTGAGATAAGAATTAGAAGAGGGACAGGTGGCTGGGTGTTACGATACATGTCAGGAAGAAGGAAGGAAGGACCAAATCAACCACACTACCTACCTAAAGAACCCTTTAAAGGACTCCTTCCTCACCCCTGGAAGAGGCTCCCTGGAATAGTGAAATGCAGCTTATTTTTCAATGGTTAGAAAATTTCCCATCTTTATTGTCCCTTTGGAAGGGTCTAGGATCACCTAGGAGACAAACCTCTGGGCATATGTGTGAAGGAGGTTTTAGAATGGCTTAACTGAGGTGGGAAGACTTATCTTAAGTGTGGGTAGCACCANCCCATGGGCANGGGTCCCAGGCTGAACAAAAAGNAAAAAGCAAGCAGACACCAGTGTTNCTCTTTCTCTGCTTCTTGACTGTNGATATGATGTGACCACANGCCTCATGCTCCTATCATCAGACCTCCACCACCATGATAGACCATACCCTTGAAATGTGAACCAAAATAAACAAGTCCTTCTTTATTTGCTTCTGCCCATGACTTTTATAATAGAAATGATAAAGGTAGCCAATGCAATTTTTTTTATTTTGTCAAATAAATGTACTTATTCATTAAAAAATATTTATTTTATTTTTTGAGATTATAATTACATCATCTCCCCTTTCCCTTTCCTCCCTCCAAAACCTCCATGTACCCTTTCTTGTGTATGTAACAACTAATAAATGTATTTTAATGAAAACTATTATCATTACTGATTTAGTAAATTAAAAATATGCATTATACTATAAAGCTACTAAGGGATAATTTGAAGATAGCCCTTTAGCNTTTCATTCAAAGGAATTTAGCATTACTTTTTAAATTTACCATATTGACCTTTTAATAGTCTTNTCCTCAGGCTAACAAAAACTTGGTGCCTTTCTTACTGAAGGGGGTGGNGAGCAGCAAGAGGAGTTCATTTGATTACCAATGAAAAGCAAGAGAGAAAAGAAGTTGATGTGGTCATTCTGGGCTTGAAGGAGACATTTTCATTGGCTTTTGGTCTAAATAACAAACTATATTTTTAGATTTTTTATTTTATTGTTAATTATGTGTGCATGTGTATGTGTGACTATGTGTAGGTATGTGCTTTTGAGTACCGTGCCANTGGAGACCAGATGAGGATGTCAGATGCCCTGCAGCTGGAGTTACAGGTGTTTGTGAGTCACCCAATGTGAGTTCTGGGAACCAATCTCAGGTCTTCTGCAAGAGAGTAAGTGGTCATAACTGCCTAGACACCTCTCCAGCCTCTAGAAATACACTTCTTGAAACTCAATGAGAAGAAAAGAAATCTCAATGGAAATTGGAAAGTTACTGATTTGAATGTCCATAAACATAGGGCATATAAAAGTCATCATGTATAGTCCAGCTGGGATTATAAGAAAATTTAAAGCCTTAGATACTTATGGTAGAAAAGTAAACTAAAATCAGTTAATTGCAGATTTATAAATTGGATCCAATAAATTATNTATAAATCGACAAATAGAAAACAGCAATAGAAACCTAAAGAGATGATAAAAATAAATACAAAACACAAGAAACATGTGAATCTTTAATTTTTAAATGTATATGTATGTTCACAAATGCATGCATGATAGGGNTTGATTGTATGTGCATGAATGATAGGGGAGGTTATGCATACATGATAAGGGAGATTGTTCATGCATGTTACAGGTTCGGCCTGTGGACTAGGAAATGCATGTGGAGGTCAGAGGACCACTTTGTGGGGCTGGTTCTTTCCTTCCACCTTACATAAGCTTCACTNATCAAACTCAGGAGTCCAGGCTTACACAGCAAACAACTACCTGCTGTGCTATCTTGCCAGCCCCAGAATCTTATAGAGATGAAAAATCATAAGGTACTCAGGTAATATTGCATCAATACTTTAAGTTTTAAACCTAAACCACAGACCTCACAAAACCTAGCAAAACACCAAGAATCTGAGTAATCTGATACTAAAGAAAGCAAATGCTTTCAGTAACTGACCCCTCACCTCTGTACTTTCACTTTCTGTGGTTGTCCTTACCCACATTCAAAACATTGGATGAGAAGTTTCAGTAAGAAACAATTCACATGTTTTAAACTTAGCACCATTCTGGGTAGAGTGAGGAGTCCCCCACTCTCCTACCAATCCCACTCATCCTTTGTACAGCATGTCTACACTGTATATGCTACCCCCTCAGTAGCCACCTAGTAGCCCTCAGAAGAATTGCTGGGATATTTCAGTGTTTATGTTCATGTATCTCTTATCTTACATGATAATGGCTCCAAAGCAGGAGGATTAATGACACTGAGAATGCATATATACCCCCAAAGAATCCAGAAGGTACTTTCTTTTAACTGAAATGGTCATACAATANAATATTTTAATAAAAAGACAACATTCGCGTGACTATTATTACAGTATATCACAATTGTACTATTTTACAATCAGTTATTCTTGTTAATCTCTAACTGTGCCTAATTTATAAGTTAACCAATGTAGTAAGTATTATGTGTATGGAGGAAAAGGACAGACTTGGGAACTCTTTATGGTTTCAGCATGCCCCCCCAATCCAGTGTATAATGTACATCATATGGGCAACAGAGAAAGTATTATATGTTAAAATCTTTCTACAAAGGAAATATCTGACCAGATAATCAACATTAAAACACTGATCTTATCTTTAAAATTTCTTCAGAGACTAAAAANAAAGGAACTTTTCCTGATTTTTTTCTTCAGAGCCTTACCTAACAGCAGATCCTGACAAGGACTGCAGCAATATGGAAGCTGAGTAATTCATCACAATTACGCTGCATTTATTCCAAGAATAAAAAAAAAATTGAGGTTAACACTTTAAAATCAATCAACTTAATTCACCACAATTACGTAAATGAAAGGAAAACTGCCTCATCATCTCAACAGATAGAGAAATCCAGCATCCATTCATAATGATGAAACACATACCATCCCAACCTCAGAAGAGAACACCGCAATGCATTGTAGAACATAGATTTATTTTGTGGTATCATCTTGCATGTACAAAATTTATTTTGGCTTATTCCCTAATTCTCTGCTCCTTGGGGTAATAAAGAGCTGATTAATGGAGAGCTTAATAACTGTACACAAAAGCCCTCTGGGGCGGGAGGAGCGTCATTTCACAGGCTCAACAAGGCATTTAAGAATTAACTGAATGTAACAGGCAACTTGAAACATGAGCGGCACAAAAGAAGCTCCAGAAACAAAAGGACAAGATCCTGATAACGATGCAATTCAAATGCCAGTCACATTTGTTTCTTGGTACTTGGACAAGGCTTGGTGACATTAAAATACTTTACTCTGGAGTTCAGAGGTGAAATCTATTGTACGATTTCAAAATACCAGGGCTGGAGATTTATCTTAGATACACACAAGATACAGAATTGTAGATAGTTAATTACTTCCACAAAGAGCTGGCTTTATAAAAGTAAAGAGGAACTAATTCTGAGGAGGAAAGGACCAGTGGGAAGGAAGAGGGGGCATAAAGATAAAGGGGGTGTGTATGTGCAAGGACAATGACACACATGTGCGACATTGTTATAATGAAGCTTGTTACTATGTACGCTAATGGAAAATTTTTCAATTAAAAAAAGGGAAAAATAGAAGCATTCTTATTGAACTCATTTCCATAGGTGCCCCCATTCCATCCCCAGGACAGGCTGGGATGGACCACTACAAGCCATGCCTGCTGTACTAGTTCCTTACTAGGCCTCTCCATGGGCTTAGAGCCCAACATGTCCTAAGGAAGGCTTCTAAAGCAAACACGGACAAGCACCGGGGTAGATAAAGCTTCAGTGGTTTGGGAACTAGTGTTTCAACCCCATTAAACAAACTGCATTCCTCAGTTCTGGGCCTAATGAGGTCAATTCCATGTCCTTGCACTAGGATCAGAGGAAAGAAGCTGCAAATGAGTAAGAAGTCAGGTATAGNGCAAAAACAAATTATATTTCTGCAGAGGTTTCTACAGCTGTAGAACCTACTTCACCTAGTAATCAGTATATTCTCTAGAGAACAAAATCTCTTCCTGAGCGTGTTTAAGAAAGAGAAAGGCAGAAAAAAATTTACCCAACAAAATGTCAGGGAGGGAAAACATAGATAGAATCATTTCATTAACAGTTTCTTTCCACCTTTTATCACACATTCTCCAAGGTAGCCCACTACCTCTACAAACNACAAGACCAGAAACCTTGCCGGCATAGATGGCACAGCAACAGGGAAAGGTACTAAAGGTCTTAGCAGTAAGTAGGAGCATCTATCATAAACCTCAGATCTTGCAGTGTCTACATACACAGAGTGAGACATGCAGAGGCTTATAGTGTATCAATAATTTGTGAACGATTTTTCACTTCTGTTCTCAGGTGCCAGGAGTTTGAGGTTCCCAAATGTAGGAAGGGATGACCTTTGGCTGACAAATCAATGGTAGTTAATTATTAAAAGGAACCATTACTGCCTGCATGCCAACCTTCAGGGGCCTACATTCCAGTAATGAGAAGATCCAGAATCATTTGAAAGCATTCATATCAGAAAACAGCCAGNATACAGACAGATACAGCTAATAACTCANTGTATCCCAGATTTAGGGGTATTTGTTTCTTACTCAAAGGGTAGGTCTTGACTTCTCCCTTGTCACTGCCATGTTCTCTTAAATCATAGGNGGGAACCCCTGAGCTCTGGCCTTGCAGATAAATGAAGGAATACTGAGGGCTGACATTCAGACCTCTTTTATCTTGCTTAGAGTAGTCTTCCCCCTAACAAGGTTCTCCATGCCCTCCCCCTCCTCCCTGGCTCCCCACTCTCTCATTCTCTCTTCCCAATGCTTGCAGACTGCTCACTAGGTATTTCAGGACTGCTAGACAGGAAGGTGGATATAAAGAAATGCACAGCCTGACCTCTATTTCAGGAGCTAATTTTTCTGCACTGTCAGTTAATGACCAATTCTTCCATGGCCTTCAACCCATGCTTTCATCAGAGTCCTTATAGCCACGTAAGAACCTCTCTTTCTTTTCTAAAGAACCATAACACCTTGTCCAAAAGCCCCTTTCCCCTGACTCACANAGTATCACCTATATGTTGTTGCTTCTCCGCATGTTAAATGTTCATTAGACACAGACTGTGGAAATGGAAATTGGACTTTCTACCCAACATCATTCCTAAAGAGATTTGAAGAACCTTCCCTTCACTAGCCAGACCTGACATTTCAGCTCCTTGTTTACACACACGTCCCATTGTATCACCCACAGGGCTTCCCAGACTCTTTTGCCTTCAAATCCAAATTTACCCAGAACCTTCCAATTTCTCAGAGATCTGTGAGATCTCAGAGCTCAGAACCCAAAGCCCCAAAGCTTACTCCTCCCTTCCCAGTCCAGTCTTCTCTGGGAAAGTGTCATCTATGGCTGCCCCCAAACTAGGAGCTGAGCATAAGCAACAAATAAGTTCTGCTTCACAGGGTGCGGTGTGAAATAGCTGGAACCGCTGATGTTTCATAAAAGAAGCTGTGCGGTCGGAATCATGTCCAGGAAAAAGCACTCAGTTCGCTGTTGCCTCTGGAAATATCCCTGACAATCTTCACTTTAATAGTTTAAATTTAATCAACTTGCCTTCTGTTCTNAAAGTTAAAATCTCAGTATTAATAAACCAATAAAGGCCTATCAGTACCAGCACCAGAGCATATGGTAAGTGCCCAAAAACCNAAATAAATAGATATTTCCTACATGCTGCCGCATTCTGCTTCTTTTCTAATAAAGACTTCAACATCTAAAAATAAAATATATCACCATTCTCATAACTATGTGACTGAAATCACAGCGGATGCTATAGAGAAATTACCCTTTCTTCTTCTTCTTCTTCTTCTTCTTCTTCTTCTTCTTCTTCTTCTTCTTCTTCTTCTTCTTCTTCCTCTTCTTCTTCCTCTTCTTCTTCCTCTTCTTCTTCCTCTTCCTCCTCCTCCTCCATCAGAGTTCCTTCCACTGTCGTATGAATCTGTAATTTGAGTAGAAATTTAGAGAGTTATTACATTAGATCCTTAGGTAAAATCTTTAATACTCTTAAAATATAACCATAAGAAAAATAATCCAATTAGAAAATATGAAATAGTTCTGTTCTNTGGAGTATTACTTGGCAATAAAAAGGAATAAACTTTTAATACNTACAACAATTTGAATGGGTCTATCTACATTGGCTTTATTACCATTATCTAGCTTTTAAAGATGAAAAGAGGGAGCACTAATTTTGCCTCATTCCTCTAGTCTCATATAAAAAGTCAATATAGTGTGTTTCTTTAAGCCTTGCTTTAGCAACACAAAGAGTTTGATATTTTTTTTATTCAACCCAAANAAATTTTCCTTGAGATTTTTCCTTTGACCCACAAGTTATTTAGAAGTATAATATTTGGTTTTCAAACACTAGTATATTCTCTGCATATCTTTCTCTCACTGATTCATAACTTAATTCTGTTGTGATAATAGAATGTATTTTGTGACATTTTAATCATTGTAAAACTAGTTTAAGTTTGTCTTAAATATTAGAAAACATCCTATCTCAGCAAATCTCCATGAACATTTGAAGGAATGTTTAATGTTTATTCTGCCACTTAAAAATGAGATGGTTTATAAGTAATAGGAAAGTTTAGTTTAAAAACATTGTAGCTTATATTTTTATTCTTCAACATTTCATTTTCTTTTTCTTCTTTATCTATAACAATTTATGCCCATTTTTCCACCAATTATTGAGATAGAATAATTGAAATGTCCAATAAAGCACACATTCTGGATTTGCCTGTCTTCTTGGTTGTATTAGTTTGCTGCATTGTTTTTGAAAGTCCAACATTGTGTGTGTAGATGTGCTGTTTTCTGAATGAATTGAAGTTCATTCTTTTTGTTTGCTTTAATTTTACACAGTCAGTGATATTTTTGTTTAAAGAAAGTTAGCAATTAAAACTTGAAAAAGAACAAAGTTGGAGGACTAACTTCTCTCAATTTAAAAGATTATCTACAAATCAAAGACTACAGTCATTGGGGTTGCACTACGTGGAGCTGGAGAGACAGGCTGGGAGCACTCCCTGCTCTTCCAGAAGACCCAGGTTCAGTTTCCAGCATGCTCATCTGGTGGCATCACAGCCTCTGCAACACCAGCTCCAGAGGATCTCGTGCCCTCTTCTAGCCTCCTGAGGCACCTACACTCATGTGGAATTCATGCACACAAATACACATATACACGTGAATAGCAAGGTTGGAAGTAAAATAAACTAAAAGGCTGTACTAGAAGAGTAAAGTGCAGATAAATGGGGCAGAACTGGCAGTGTGGAGAAAAAGCCCTTCTCCTTTTATGAACTGATGTCAGAGGGTTGCCATGATGATTCAGTGAGGGAGAATAGTTTATCATTTAGTCTAGGGATGACTCAATGTACACATGACGTCAGATAGGCCAATCATTTCTTAGATACAACACTTAAGACAAATGCAACTAAAGAAGAAATAAATAGAACTTTCAGAAATTAATAATTTTTCATGTCTCAAAAGTCACAATGGAAAAAGGGAAAAGAACCANCTGTCAATAAAAAATATTTGTGAGTCACTGATGTATCTAATGTCCAGAAAGAACTATGACAACTTCACAGTAAAAAGGCAAATATTCAATATAAAATTTGTAAAGTACAATTTTCACGTTAAAATGCCTTGTCCCTGTTACTTGGAAATGCTCTGCTGTATTTCCATGGATTTACTTCTGTATTCCCCATTCTATTCCAGTGATTTATATGTATGCTAATATCTCACAGCCTTATACTCCAGATCAGTGTAGATTTATGGTAAGCCTGAATAGCCTACTTTTTCTATTCAAAAGTCTTAGTTATCCCAGGTATTTCCATGTACATTTTAAATTGGATTTTCAATTTGTGTTTTTAAAAGCTTTTGCAATTTCAATTGAGACTGAGTTTATACACTAACCTGGAAAAAAGACATTTTTTTCATAGCAGTATTTTCAACATTTATTTGTTTTGTGTGAGTGCACATATGGAGGTTGGAGGAAAACTTAAGGAAGTGGGTTCTCTCTACCCACCATATGGATCTCAGGAGTTAACTCAGGCAGCAAGGATGAGCACCACATGTCTTTACCTATTGATCCATCTCACTAGCTCCCAAGGACTGATGTCTGAATAAGTCTTCCAACCATAGTGCACATATCTATTTCTTCATGTCCTGATGGGGATGTCTTTCTGTATGCTGTGAATATGTGTTGCTCTGATTGGTTGATAAATAAAATGCTGATTGGCCAGTAGCCAGGCAGGAAGTATAGGCGGGATAAGCAGACAAGAAGAATTCTGGGAAGAGGAAGGCTGAGTGAGGAGATGACAGCCAGCTGCCCAAGGAGCAACATGTAATGAGACGCAGATAAAGCCACGGAACACATGGTGACATATAGATTAATAGAAATGGACTGAGTTTAAGTGTAAGAGCTAGTCAGTAATAAGTCTGAGCTAATGACCAAGAAGTTATAATTAATATAAGCTTCTGAGTAATTATTTTTTAAGTGGCTGTGGGACCATGGGGCCTGGTGCGACACNGCCAATACTTTCTCTTACAATGTCCCCTTTCATTTGTCTTGGCAACATTTTATAATATATTCAGAGATATCTAAATATTTGTAAAATCATTACAATTGTAGTGAAATTTAATAATATGCTAAGTGGTCTTAATTTCAGGCTAGTTGTTGCNCATGTTTAGAAATATAATTGATTGTATTTATTAATCTTGTGTTCTATAAACTTACTGAATTTGTGTACTAAATCTAGTAAATTTTCTACCCATTTTTGGGTTTATTATGTATATAACCAGCCTTATATGAAAACTATTTATGCTTGATCTGTTTTACTGTTGATGCCTTGAATTTATATCTCTTGCCTTATGGCACTGGTTGAAAGCAGGATAATATTAAATATAAGTGGTAAAAGGGCACCTTTGTTCTACTCTTGTTCTGAGAGAGAAAGCATTGTCTTCCACTATTAGTTATAATGGTAATTGACAAAAGGTGCCTGCTGTTGTTAGATGACTAGGAGATTTTCATGAAGGAGGGTTCAATTTTGACTGTTTTTCTATATCAATTTCGATGTAATAATCTGATTTTTTTCCTTCATTACATATTGCATAATTAATTCATTAGCTGATTTTTTTTTATTATTTGGGAAATCTTACTAATTTGTGGCACATGACCAGTTTTATATGCTGTTGGATGTTTTTTTTGTTTTTGGTTTGGTTTTGTGGGTGGTGGTGGTGGTGGTGATGGTGGCAATGGTGATGGTGGTAGTGGTAATGATAGTGGTGGATGTGGTGATGATGGTGGTGGTAGTGGTGGTGATGATGGTGATGATGGTGGTGGTGGAGGTGGTGGTGGTAGTGGTGGTGGCCATGGAGGTGGTAGTGGTAGTAGTGGTGGTGGCGGTAGTAGTAGAGGTGATGGTAATGGCTGTGGCGTGGTGATGGTGGTGGTGGTGGTGGAGGTGATGGTGTTGGAGGTGGGGGTGGTGATTGTGGAGGTGGTGGTGGTAGTATGTTGGAGGGGTGTACATACACAGGTGCATGCATGCAGAAGCTAGAGAAGGATGAAAGTTGTTTTACTCTGTCACTCTCAATCTTTAAAGAGTCTATGTATACCTGAAACTCACCATTTCTCACAGGCCAGCTGGTCAGCTAGCTGCTAGGATTTTCCTGTATCCTCCTTTCAACTTGAGTCACAGGCACATGGAGCTCTGCCTGACTTTGATGTTGGATCCTGGGAGTTTGAACTCAAGTCCTTTTGTTTTCACAGCAAACACTCACACTCATTAAGTCATCTCAACAGTCATATTGATTTTTATTACTATCTTTTCCACCAATGCTTATAGGAGATCTTTAATTTTCATTATTAAATTATATGTGAAGACTTGTCTTACTTTGTTTGAATAAATTTAATTTGACTTAATTTATTTAATAACACATGATAATTCCAATTTTCTGTTTCTTCTTGAGTTAAATTTGATCACATGTAATTTCAAAGAGTTTACCGATCTCATATGTACCTAAATTTATTGACCATGATCTTCATAATATCCCTAATCATTTACATGGACAGGATCTACATTCCAATTCTTTCTTTAATTATGCTTTGCTTTCCTTCCTGGTTCAGCTAGCTAAAAGCTTATCAACTTTATTTAGTTTAGAAAATATTTTGATTAAGTGAGATGTGGGGCACATGCCTACAATGCACCCAGAAAGCTATGGCAGGAGAACGGCAACTTCTATGTCAGTCAAAGCTACAAAGAAACAAGGAATGAATAATTTGGTTACATTGACATTATTTGATTTCTTTTTCTTCATTTTTTCTTTTATTGAAATAGATTCTGTTCTCATAGAGTATATCTTGATTATAGCTTCCCCTCCCTCTACTCCTCCCACTTCCTCCCCACCTCCTCTTCCCTCCAGATCCACTCCCTTTCTGTCCCTCATTAGAAAAGAACAGACTTCTAAGAGATAACAACCAAACATGACAATATAATAAAGTGAAGCAAAACTATCATATCAAAGTTGGACCTGGCACCCCAACAGGAGGAGAAGAATGACCTTATTTGATTTCTATTCACTGACTTCAGTTCAAATATTTAATGTTTGTTTTCTTCTATTTAATTTGGCTTTAATTTACTCTTCTTTTGAAATGAAACTTCAAATAACTGAATACTGGCCATTCTTTAACAATATAAATGTTTAAATCTCTAAAAATTGCATCTAAAAATAATACATTAACTACCACACAAGTTTTTATATTTTATGTTTTCACTTCCATTTGGCTCAAGATAGGTGCCAATTATCATTTTTTAAACATTTTATTGCCTTGTATTTATCTTGTGTGTATGTATGTGTTGTATGTAGGCATGCACATGCCCTCAAACAACTGCGGAGGTCAAAAGACAACTTACAGGAGTTCATTTTCTCCTGCCACCATGTGGGTCCCAGGGACCAAACTCAGATAGTGAGGTGTTATAGCAGGTGCCTTTGTCTGATGAACCTCCTTGTCAGGCCATGTTCCAATTATTCTTTTGATTTGTCATTGACCTGTAAAGTATAAGGGTATTGTTTAATTTATAAACATTCATGGATTTCTGTGATCATTTATTGTAGATTTCTAATTTAATTCTATACATTGTTAGAAAACACTGTGTCATACAACTCCTTTCAAGTGTACTTGTTTTGAAGTTATTTTCTATTAGTTATTTATCTCTTTTACTATTTGAGATTATAATATAATTACATCATTTTCCCATTCCTTTTCCTTTCAAACCTCCCATATATCCTCCATGCTCTCTTTCAAATTTATGGTCTCTTTTTTCATTAATTATCATTGCATACATATATGAACACATATTCATAATTACTGAAGTATAACCTCAGTGTATAGTGCATTACTTATATGTATGTTTTTGGGACTGACCATTTAGTATTGGATAATCAGTTGATGTGCTCTTCCCTGGGGAAGACTATCTTTTATTTGAGAATTTCAAACATACTTATTAATGAGTTTTTGTTGTGGGAATTCAATCCATTCAGCCAATGGCTTTGGGGTAACAAGCCCTAGGGTGTGGTCTCATCTGTGTAGGTGACTACTTAAGAGCGGAGGAAGAGGGGTCTCNCTCTCTTGAGTGGTCAAAGCCAGATCAAGCAGCTGAGAGCAGGTTGCAGTTGGTCCCCGTAGCCCTTAGGCAGAACAGCAGCTGGATCAGTAGAGGTGTTTACTTGTTCTGTATTCCTGAGTGTGATCCCCATTTTATTCCTTAATAAATAAGTCTTCTTCCCAGACATCTGTGGATTTCTAGCATTATGTTTTAAACAAATCCTTCTCCTATCCCTCCTTTTCAATTCCTTGCCTATCTTCCCACTACTCTTCTGTTCCAACTTCATGTGCTCTTTTTTAATCCATTTAATTCTACCTATGTAAGATGGATTTTCTAAATGGTCTTGTTAAATAAACACAGAGGCAGAGATATGGGTGAAAGTCTGACAGAGATCAGAGGAATTAGGAACAGCTACCAGCCTCAACTTAGACTGCCACCNCCACTCCCAAAATGGAGAGTGTCCCAATTCCTTATACCTCCATATCTATATCCCTTTCTGTTCTGTTCTCCCATTTCCTCTTTCAGCCTAGCTACATCACTTCCTCCTATCGCCCATCTGTCACTTCCTGCCTGTCTGTATAGACCTCCAGAATTCTATGGTTGATGCTAGGATTAAAGGCGTGCATCTCCATGCTTGACTGTTTCTAGTGTAACCTGGAACTCACAGGGATCCGGACAGACCGTGCTTGCTAGGTGATAGGATTAAGGGCGTGTGCTAATTTTGCAAGGCTAGCGGCTGACCNTGTTCCTCTGATCCTCAGATAAATTTTATTGGGGGACATAGATAAAATACCACCACATACCTATATGTGCATGGTTGTAGGACCATCTTCTGAAGCATGGGTATTAGCCTCTCAGGGTTCCCTGAAGAAATGACTCTCCCTCCCATAGCAGCCATCAGTTGCCAGTAGCTCCTCAGTTAGGGGTTGAATTTCATGAGTTCCTCCCCTATGCATGCTGGAATTTTGTATGGCTTAAACTGGTGATGGTCTTATGGATGCAGTCAAAACTACTGTGAGTTCATGTGTATAATCATGCTGTTGTGTTCAGCAAATAGTGTTTTGCTATAGACATCTACTCTCTTGGTTCTTCTATTTAATTTTTCTGCCCCTTCTTTCAAATTATCACCAAGTCTTGGGGAAAGGGATATGATACAGATGTTGTATTTAAAGCTGAGTGCTGCACAGTCTCTTATTCTCTGNGTGTTGACTAATTCTGGGTCTCTGAANTAATCGTTGTCCACTGCAAAAAGAAGCATCTGTGATGAGGGTTAGACATGCATCAACTTATGGGTATANTGATAAGTCATTAGGAGTCAGTTTAATAATACTATGTCTATTTAGCAGACTGTTCTGTGGGGTCCATGACCTGTAAATCCATACTTTTGGGGCCCAGTTAAATATACAGACATGAGTTCTGTCTTGCAGAATAGGCTCAAATTCCAATCAGAAGGGGCAAGTGAGTCATTATATTTATCAGGGTTTACAACTGGATAAGAATGTTGATTATCTCTCTCCCTGGTAGCATACCTAGAGCTTTCCAGCACTAGCTAGTAGGGTTGAAGCTTCCAGGTTATCA
>LZPO01044693.1:28132-49225 GCA_001675575.1 Neotoma lepida
CTAAATGAGAAGCCCAGAACATATATAAATATCTTTATGTATTACATATTTAAAGTGTAATATGTTATACTTTATATTTAGTAAGGCATGAACAAGGAGGGAATATTTTCATCTAGTCTGTGGCTCTAATTTTCTTAGCTATTNATTTTCATCCATAGAATGTCTGATGGTGATGGAGTCCAATCTACATTTAACAGTGTCCTCTGTGTGCTGAGCTGTCTTNGCCTGTTATTAAAGCTTTGACTTGTTAACATCACATGTAAATATTTGATTTATCCTGAAGAGCAGCTTAGTTCTTCTCTTCTATGGGGCACATGGGAAGATGAACACTCTTGTCCTATGGCAGTTAGGCAAAATGTTATCAAGCCTTTGACATTTTTTTAAATTTATTTTTTATTTTATGTGCACGACTATTTTACCTGCATGTATGTCTGTGAAGCATGTATGTGCCCGGTGCCCACGGAGGATGGAAGAGGGCATCAGATTCCCTGGAGCTGGAGTTACAGATGGTTGTGAGGCACCATGTAGGTCCTGGAAAACAAACTCCTGTCCTTAGAAAGAGCAGCAAGTGCTCTTAACCACTGAGCCATCTCTCCAGACCCGAAGTCTTTGATTTCTGACTCAAGATCCCGGGGCAGGGAACGCATCTGAGGTGCTGAGGCAGTATGTTCCAAGTACTTATANGTGTTTTATCTTCTTTTGGTCTTACAATTTTGGGGTTTCTAAGTAGTAAAGTTTAAGTTCAGCTTCTCACCTGTAAGAGCAAATCTGAGAGAAATGACAGGCGTTATCTTTACAGCTTTGTTCTGGGTAGAGACCTCTGAGCATGGGGCTGTGTAGGACAGGAGAGGGTGGCTTAGCAGTCAGCCTGTGGTAGGTAGCTGAGGGCCAGGCAGAGCCTATCTCCTTCTGTAGAGCCAGTAAGGGCTCCTTGAATTGCAAACACAATCATGCCTTACATATAAAAAATAGTGTGAGTTAACAATGGACTGTACAGACCAGGGTGGAATCATAGTATATTGGAACTGAAAAATTCCCATCACCCAGTGACACCATGGCCATTGTGATGTCCTATGCAGTGTTTGTGCTGATGCTGGTGCTAACAGACAGTGCTTTACACATTATAGCACAACTCAATTATGTGTAGGATATAATTATAAACTATTCACTGGTTCATTGATTTACTATCCTGCTCCTTTAATGATTATTTTAGAATACATTCTTTCTATTTATAAAATAGCTTACTATAAAGCATTATGCTCACCAGGAATGATGGTGCATGCTTGCAATTCCATCACTTGAGTAGCTAAGGTAGGAGGATTGTGAGTCTGAGGAGAGCCTGGGCTACATGGCTATACCCTGTGTCAAAGTCAAAACAACTGTAAAACTCCAATAAAGTAGTCTGTTGTGTCACCAGAGCAGCCCCGTTTGGCTTATGTTTTCCATATTTTTTATTGCATCAAGAGGCCTGACTGGCCACTGTCACCTAAGTTTGCATTAACTACACTCTGACGTTCANAAAGTAAAAAATATTGCCTAGCAACATATTATTCAAACATAACTCCTGTTGTGAAGTAAGACCTGACTGTCTTGAATACATACCGTGAGGAACAGGAGCCCCACAAGTCATGAATACTTCTTACAGCTGAGGTTCAAGGCCACTGTTTATCACTAGAGTCCTTCTGGTGTGTTGTTACAGACCCTAGAATGCAAGTGTGTGTGCGTATGTGTGTGTGTGTATTACTGCTTATAGATGAAAGGTCACCATAATTTTTATGTAACACTAAGTATTAAAATTACAGGCATCTTGTTAAGTGAATTACTAATGCTATGAAAACATTATATTCTTAACCAAAAATGAGGACCCTTCTACATTTTACTGGGTGAATTTTTATTATTCAGTCCAGAGGCAAATTGTCATTTAAATGATTGACAATCCAGAAGAATAACTACTGTATATGTGCATGTGCCCAGTGCTGAAATGANTGTGGAGAAAGACATCTCAGCACTGTTTTGAGATGTCAAGCTTCCCAAGATTGACGTCCCTGCCCTTTGTATATAATTTGCTCTTGGTTTATCATCATCATTATCATCATCATCAGTAGCAGCAGCAACATCGTCATCAGCATCATTGGCATCAATTAATTTGTTGTGGGGTGTTGGGTGAACTGTAGAGTGCATAGTGATCTAGATTCATATCGGTCATAATATTGGTTTAAAATTTTCCAGTATTAAAAAACATATTTGAGTTGCTATACAAATGTAGCTATGCTGCTATGAGGTAAGAAAAAAAAATCTATGTAATGGTCTTGCAATTTTAGAAGTTTTAAATCACTGTTGGAAGATAGAAAGGAATGGCCATTTGGCCTGTGCAAGTGGACTATAGCCAAAAAAGCTTGACTCTCCAGCCCTAACACCATTTATAATGGTNGGGTAGGTGGGTAATTAAAAAGCAGATGAGATTTGGGATTAATCTGTACCATTAGAATAATGTCGCTTTACTACTATGCAAAGGGCTGTGAAGGGATAAAGGTAACTAGGGGGCGGGTCCCTCAAGTGGCTGCCAATGATAAAGATTTTCCTACTTTGATTTTACATNAACCTAGGCTAAAGACAGCCTCTAATTTTCCAAANACAAACAGATTCGCTGACCATACAAGTTGTTCTGCATGGTGGAAGGTAGCCATGACTGTCTTTCTGATGGGAAACTCAGATACAATTCACCAAGAAGTGTTTACAGGTACAGAGAAAGTTGTTAAAGGAGAATATATACATATATGTAACAAATAGAAATATTGTATAAAACATACTGTGATTAATTATATATAAATACATAAATAATACAATAATATATATATATTATAATCTTACAACTGAAACAAAAGTATGGTGAA
This sequence comes from Neotoma lepida, assembly GCA_001675575.1. Classification (NCBI taxonomy): domain Eukaryota; kingdom Metazoa; phylum Chordata; class Mammalia; order Rodentia; family Cricetidae; genus Neotoma; species Neotoma lepida. The sequence continues at coordinate 31,027 of LZPO01044693.1, forward strand.
GACAGAAAACAGGTGGGTGATAACCAAACAACTTGTGAACACATTTATCTGTTGGNACACTCCAAATGGCTGTAATTTGTGATTTTCTAGCATGTGCTCTTGTGTTTCTTGCCAATTTTATCATCAGAGCAATACTAGAGTTGGGATGTTAATTTGTCAGGAAAACATTTTACTTTAAGTATTTTCACAACTTTTTATTGTTAGAAGAAGAGCTGTGTTGTGTAAACACATTTGATATAAAATTTTAGGTCCAAAATTTGATTTTACCTTAAACCTACATTAACTGCTGTTAGTATAATTTTTATGAGTGTTCAAAAGAGAACTAGAAAAAAGTGGGGAACTATCCTCTAGCTGTCTATTGAGTTTTTCTAATAGTTTCAGATTTTGAAATAATTACATATGCACAGGAAGTTATAAGGAAGACATACCAAGGACCTGAGCACCCTGCTTCCCCAGTACTTACATCTTGTTTAATTAGACTACAGATACAAAATTGGAAATTAACATCAAAACACCGGGCCATTTTAGTTCTGTGTAATCTTCCAGATGCTGTCACTTGCAGGAAAATGGGTGGAGTTAGACATCGTCATGGTAGCAAAATAACCAGACTCAAGGTGGGGGTGATCATGTTTTTTTCATATGTATTCAGAATCTAGAAATAAACAGACATGAAAGTAGATGGAGAGCTAGCAGGGAAGAGGAAAGGGATGTGGGGGCGGGGTGTAAGCGTCAGTAAGGGTATTGAGTGGGATCAAAATACATTGTATGTATGTGTGAAAAACTTCACAATGAGACCTACTAATTTGTACACCTGTCTCTTATACACATCTAGATGTGTATAAGAGACAGAGACTATACTGGTCTCTAATTCACAGAGATCCTCCTGCCTCTGGCTCCTGAGTACTTAGATTAAAGACATGCACCACCAAGCCCAGGGCTGGCATCAAACCCAGAGGGTTAGGCATTCAAGACAAGTNCTCTATCAACTGTGCTTCATCCCCAGCCTCCAAAGCAGTCATCTTCTTAGTGGATATATAAGCACAAAAAAAAAATAAGAAGTACATACACTTTGCTAATTTCTTTTCTTTCAGCATTTGGAAAATTTGTGCCACTTCCTCCTGGCCTCCATGATTGTAGTGGTTTAGACATGCAGTGTCCCCCAGAGACTCGGGAGTTGAAGGGTTGGCCCCCATGCGGTCTTGAGATTTTGGGAAGTGGGGGAAGTTTGAAGAACTTCTGGCTGCAGGAAGTCACTGGAGCTGGTGTGCATCTTCCCATTTGTCTCTGCACTTCCTGGTGACTGTGAGCTGACCATCTTCTGCACATTTATCCTGCTTTACTGCTCCAAAGCAATGGACCCAGCTGACCACAGGCTGAAAACTCTGAAATCATGATCAGAAATAAATCTTTTCTACTTTAAACCGTTCCTCTCAGGTATTTGTCTCCACGGCAAAAACTAACACAATGCTTTATGGTGTCAAATTCTACCTTTGTTTAAATTTTGTCCAGAAGATAAAGTTTTATTTCTCTCATTCTTTTTTTAATGCCTGCTCTTTAGTTTTCAGGAATTTGTCCCCATATATCTTGGATGGACTCTTGCTTCTAAATTTATCCTTTTGGATGTTGGTTTATCTTCTTGAATCTGGTAGTTTGATCTTTGTAAGATGTAGAAAAGTTTCTGCCTTTATTTCTTCAAACACACTTTGCCATCCATTTTCCTTCCCCTCCATGAGATGGATGGTGTGACGCTTAGTTAGCCCTTCTGATATGTTCCCAAAGCTCCCCAGAATGCTCCAGGGTTTCTGGATTACTTTCTCTCTGTTGTTCAGGCTGGTTGCCATTTTCCTGTTCTGTGATCAGATTTTCTGCTCTTTCTCTTCTTGGTGTGCCAAGTTCTGTTACTGAGCCTATCCACTGAGAGTCACATTTTTGGATTTATGGTATTTTTCAGTTCTGAAATTTTAACTTGGCTCTTCCTGCTTCTGACATTTCTTTTTTTCTTTCTTTCTTTTTAAATTTTTTTTTTATTAAAAGATTTTCTATTCATTTTACATGCCAACCACAGATTCCACTCTCCTCCTTCCTCCTACTCCCCTAGCCTTCCCTTCAACCCACCCCTCATTCCCACCTCCTCCAAGGCAAGGTCTCTCATAGAGGGACAACAAAGCCTGGTACATTCAGTTGAGGCAGGACCAAGACCCTCCTCCCTGTATCAAGGCTGTACCANGTGTCCCACCNTAGGCACTGGGCTCCAAAAAGTCAGCTCATGCACCAGGGACGGGTTCCTATCCCATTGCCCTTGGGGCTCCCTAAAGAGTTCAAGCTAAAAACTATCTCCTGTATCCAGAGGTCCTGGTCCAGTACCACGGGGGCTCTGCAGCTGTCAGTCCACAGTTCATGTATTTCCACTAGTTTGGCTGGCCGTCTCTGTACATTTTCCCTTGCTCCTAGAACTCCTCCTCTCTCTCATAGACTGGGCTTCTGGCGCTCAGCCTGGGGCCCGGCGGTGGACCTCTGCATCTGCTTCCATCAGTCTCTGGCTGAGGGCTCTGTGATGACAGTTAAGGTATTCATCCATGTGATCACCGGAATAGGCCAGTTCAGGCACCCTCTCNGCTATTGTCAGTGTTTTTCATTTGTTGAAGAAGCTAATCAGAACATGGTGATGGAAGCATTTCTAATGACGACTTCTTTGAAATCCTCATCAGGTTATTCTAGCATCTCCGGAGGGACCTTGGAATCTGTTGTTTGCACTTTTTCACTTGAGTTGACGTTTTCTGAAATGAGGAGAGAATTTTGATNGACACCGGAACACTGGGATATTATATTCTCAGACTCTGGCTGTCATTNCAGTCTTAATCAAACAGGTCTCCCTGACATTATTTTGAAAGGGAAGGGGGATACTACCTCATGCTGCCAAAGAGTTGTGGAGGCCCCGATTCTCCACTTCCTATTTTAACACCCAAAGAGAAGTCTCTTCCTTAGAAGCAGAAGGCTGAGATTTCAGGCTCCTTCCCTGGGTACTCCCTGGCTGGGTGGGATAGCGTCTTATTACTGCTTCCTGTGTGCCTTTGTTATTGCTCATCTCCAGGCTTCCTTGCATACCACCCTTGAAGAGGATTTCTCACAGCTAGAATGAAGTATTACGCCCAAGCTCATCACATAGTCNTTACTGTGTTAGGGGAAGGTCTCAGATCACCCAGTGGGAATGAAAGTTCTGGGTCCCTTCCTTAGCCTTCTCACTTGACCCCGGTGGGGAGTCCGATAGCCTTTATGGCNTGGAAAAGATGGAAGCCTGGATTTTCTACTTGTCCTTTCCTGGTGGGCATGGTGACAAACAAAATGATCGTTTATCCGTGCAGCATTTGTTTGGGCCGAGTGNCTAGTATCTAAAGGTTTTATATCTTTCTAGACAGTCCCTTTCTGGTTCTGTATCCAGAGAGCTCAAGTTCTCCTTGAGACATCGTTTTCTGGTTTATACTTGTCGATATTACTGGGATGTTGGTTCCTCCAGCTCCTGCTTTGGGATAGAAGAGGCACAAAGGAAATCTGGGGATCCCACCTCAAAGTCATTTTCTAAGCCTCTAATCTCCAGACGNTTTGGTTTCTTCTGCTTTTCAGGGTGTTATATTTGTTTCCTGTACAATCACAGGGTTTCACAGAACTAGGGGGTAAGATCCTATTGCCAAAGACACTAAGACACTTTGCTCACAGGTCATAGAGAAATCGTGTTGGTACTGACCAAAAGCTTTACCCCCGCTGGTTAGCTTGCATATCTATAGCTATTATTTTGCTAAATGGATGTTATCAACCTGCCTTCTAAATTCACATCTCTGTACTCATAGATGAGCGCTGCTATCAGACCCCATCAGAGAAGTTACTTTGTGCANTGTATAGTCGTTAACACAGAAACTCACTATTAGTCAAGTGCAGTGAATACTCGTCAGTGGAATGGTCAGTCACAAATTAGACATCTACAACATGCTCTTGCCCCTAAGACTCAGGGACTATCGTGAAAGAGGGGGTAGAAAGATGATAAGAGCCGGAGGTCCAGGAGCAAACAGTGTCTTCTGAACACGAATGGACTGTTGCGCCCGTGAACTTGAATCAGTTGTGGATGCCAGCCAACACTTCACCATGGAGTGAGGAGGGATGCACAATTCCCCATCCCCAGCTGAGGAGCTATGGATGGTTGATGGCTTCTTCAGAAGGGACAGTCAGTTTCTTTAAGGGTGTGGTTCTTGGTAGACTATGCTCCAGTAGATGGCCCCACACCCATGAATATATGGACAGCACCAACTGGACTAAGTGGGTTAAACAAATAGAGGACACTAAGGTGGAAGGGTCTACGTGGAGTTAGGGGGGGACGTATGTGATCAAATTCATCTATGAGATTCTTGAAGAATAAAATATTACATTAAAAGAATTCTGGGGCTTTTTCTTAGGAGGAAGAATAAAGAAAGGAACATGTATTTAATCTTTCTGGACTTGAAGCCCACTATGAATTCCTTGCTCTATAGCTCCAAAGCCCACTATGACCTCCTTGCTCTACAGCCTTGAAGCTCACTATGGACACCAGATTTAGGTTCATACTATGCAAACCTGGTCTTGAATTGAAGCAATCTTGCTGCTTTTTTTTCTTCTGATTGCTAAGATTACAGATGTGAATGACTACATCTGGCTGTACTTTGCTTTTTAAATGTATGAGAATAATTATTTTTATAGCCTAGGTGTGCCTTANGACATATTAAGCAACCCAACCACTAAAATGATGGACACAGAAAAAATGTTTTCTTTTAAATTAGGATTAAAATGCTTGGATAGCATAAGGGGGAAATTATATAACTGTATGAATTGTCAAATATAATTATCACTATGTGGAAAAACTTATTCTAAGAAGAAACCTGGAAGTCCAGACTACATATTGAACATTCATGGGATGGAATTGTTAATATTTTTTCCTTTAATATGCAAAAGTTAAAATAGGAGAAACTTGGACATTTAGAACTAAAAGTAAAAGAAATGTTATTTTATTTCTGAGAAAGATACACACAAACATCTTTTTAGATATGCAGCACTCCTCAGGCNTTATCTAATCCATTTAGGTATGCAACATTTCTCATGGATTATCTAATCTAATTGAGGACTGAAGATATTTTCAGTCTGGATTTATGCAAATTCAGACTATAGTCATGGGTTTAGACCANTTTTCAAGGCCATTATAACCAGAGGCAATTAGTCACTAACCTGTTTTTACCATCCTAAAGAAATAAAACAAGTGTTATTTGGAGAGTAACAAGAATGCTTTATAGGCTTGCAGAATATCACAAGTGTGCCTAAGGCAGAAGACACGATCAACAGACCCAGGACGCTGAGTGAAGATTTTCAGGCTTTGTAAGCTGGGTGGATCCCTGTTTCTGCATTGGGTGTGCCTGGTTGAGNTTCTGACTCCCAGAGGATCNGTGTATCCAGACTGAGTGTGGCCTGGTTGAGGTTGGACTTCTTTCTTGAGCACCAATACCAAATCTCCATCCACCTCGCTGGAGATTTACTGTTCATGCACAGCAGTTTTCAACTGTGCAGATCACATAGGCTGAACACGGCTCACACGTGCTGTTTGATGTGGACGCTGGAGAACATGGGTTNCAGGGGAGTCTGGGGAAAAGCAATTCAAACGAAGTTTAGCAAGAGGCTTTNGGTAGCATGCCATCCCAGGAACATCTCAGGAACATTAGAAATTGCCTTACAAATTGTGCTCAGGAGANGCCTGGCATTTGACCCTAGCCTGTGCCATCTTTGGACCCAGAACGGCCATAACTTCCACCTCCAATACTGCTTCTCGTCACTGCAGCAGGGGTTGCTGCTCNACTCCTTTTCTTTAGTCTGTCAAATGTTACATCATGTACCATCCCGATGATTATTGTCAAATGTTATATCACATACCATCCCAATTTCCTCTAGTGGAAATGTGATCCATGAAAATCATTGTTTCAGAATGTGAGGAAATTTTAGAATATTTCCACTATCAGAGACTTAGCCTCAGTTTCTTCTTCTTTTTACACTTATTTAGAGTGTGTGTGTGCACATGTGTGCATGTGTGTGTGTGTGTGTGTGTGAGAGGACAGCCTAGAGAGTCAGTCAGTTCTCTTTTTCCATTATGTAGGTTCCAGGGATCGACTCCAGGTTGCTAGGCTTCACAGTAAAAAACTTGACCCACTGTGGTAGTTTGGGTGAGAAATGTCCCCTGTAGGTTCAAGCATTTAAACGTTTGTCTCCCAATTGGCTTGACTTTCTGGGGAGGTTGTGTGGCTCTGCTGGAGGAAGTANAGTCACTGAGGGTGCCCTTTGTGGCCCGACTTTCGGTTCCCTCTCCCCGCTTGTATTTGCAGTTGAAGATATGATCTCTATAAAGTTCCTGCTGTCAGGCCTGATGTTTGCTGCTGTTCTGCCCGCCATGACAGACTCTTACCCATNGGCAACTGTTAGCCAAAATAAACTCTCTTCCTTAAGTGGCTTCTGGTCACAGAAACAGAGAAGTAACTAAAACACCCACTGAGCCACCTAGCCAGGCCTTTTCTTCACTTTTTAAAAAAGAAAGACCCCCTAAACCTCTTAGTGGGGGTTGACCTTAGTCAGGTCTTGAGGAACTGTGGAACTGTGGAACTATGGAACTTGCCTGCTGTCCTCGCTCTCCAGCAGGCCCCTGTACGTGTTGATCTCACACTCCAGCCGGGCCCGGACGTCCAGCAGCACCTGGTACTCCTGGTTCTGCCGCTCCAGGTCACAACGGATCTCAGCCAGCTGGTGCTCCACACTGTCAATTAGGCACTGCATCTGAGTCAGCTGTGTGCTGTACTGGGCCTCAGTTTCTGCCACAGTACATTCCAGAGATTCTGTCTGCAAGAGGAAGACCTTCTCAGAAGGGCCCTATGACAGACCTTTGCTGTACCCCTTTCCTGCTCTAAGACTTCAGGCAAGTTACTTAGCTTTTCTGAGCTTCAGTGTTATCCTCTAGCCAATGGAGAATGCAAAGTACCTATGTCATGGGGAGGATGGGAGGGTGAAATGAGTTGACATATGGGGAGCACTTGGTACTGTGCCTGGAAAAAATTCAAGGCCTTTAAATATGTCACCTCTATCCTTATGACAACTGTCCCCTAGGACTTATTTGTGTAGCTTAAGGAGGGTTGACAGCATTTGGGAACTCTTGAGTTTGAGCACCCGGCAGGGAAGAGCAGCTCAGTGTCATCGCAATGACAGAAGATTGGGGCTTTAACCACCTGGATTCCNTTTCCACTGAGAACTGCAGAGCATTCTGGAACTCACTCCCTTCAACTCTAGCTTTTCCCCACCTGTTCAATGAGGCTAGTGAAGGTGTCCGCCAGGGATTAAACCGTGCCTCTCCTAGATGAATACTCAGGTGTGGTTCATCTAAGTGTACTCCTTGGATCCCACCCAACAATGCATACTGTGGTGCAGGATGGGACCTGGTGTATGTGACCTTCACTGCATGGTGTTATTGTTGCTTGAGTGGGGAGGGGTGTGGTAATGTGCAGATCTCAGCTACAGTATGAACACTTGAAAAATGATTTTGTTGTGTGTCTTTTAGACTCGATGGTGAAACTGGAAAATTGCCCATTGATCAAAGGGAATTAAAATCTGTTGTTAAGCTTAAGTGCCTTTGGTTCAGCTGTCCCTGTCACACTGTGCTCTGAGACTCTTTTTGTTTTTAGTGGGTGGTATTGGGAACATACTTAGGCCTAGGAGGACCAGGGAGACAGCCTGGTGAGACCAAGAAAGCTGTTGACCTGTCACTTTGCTTCCAATACGGACTATTAATGTATATGGAGAAAGGCAGGGAAATGCCACCCTGGCTAGTTGGATACTCAGACCTGCTGCGTGAACTGTGAGCATCTCCCTGGGCTTCTGTCAAAGAGTGTAGCCTCTCCAGGCATGTCGCTGACAAAGGATGGCACTGTTTGTCCCACGCACCAGGGTTTGCTGCGCCTGGAGCTCAATTTCCAGAGCGTTGGCCGTCCGCTTCAGCTCCAACATCTCGGTCTGGCACCCCTGCAGCTGCTCCGCACTGGACATCTGCTGCTGGTTCAGCTCTTCTGTCTGAAACACAGGCTCGCTTAGACAGCTCCCGCAGGGCTCCCTTCCTTCCGGAAGCCCGCCCCTTCCGGTGGGCACCGACCTGAGCAGTGAACCACTCCTCAGCATCCCTGCGGTTATTGGCCAGCACCCTCTCATACTGACATCGCATCTCATCCAGGACCTTGTTGAGGTCTACAGTGGGGGCGGTGTCCAGTTCCACACTGAGCCGATCTCCAAGCTGCTCACGAAGAAGGTTGACTTCCTGAGAGCAGAAATGGCGTAAAGAATGTCAAAGTGGTGTGAGTGTGTGTGTGTGTATGAAATGTCAATTTGATAAAAAGAAAAATAGCATCCTATTTTGATTTTTGGCAAAGGGGGTAAAAATCTGGGGTTTTGATTCAGCTTCTCTTGGTTGAATCTTTTTTTTAATTACTTCTGTTTAAGAAAGATTTTTAAAATTTCTGTTGTGTCTGTTGCCACATAGAGCTGGAGTTATGGGCAGTTGTGAGCTCCCTGAAATGGGTGCTGGGAACTGATCTTGGGTCCTCTGGAAGATCAATAAGCACTGTTAAGTGCTGAGCCATTTCTCCATCCCCTCTTTCTGTTAGTTTCAAGNGTCTCAGTTTCTTCATCTGCAAAATGGCTATAATATTGTACCCTTTCCCAGAAGGTTATTGTGACACAGGGAAGAGTTAAACACAATAANTTTATAANATTCCTGATACATGCTAAGGTATCGGAATTGCTACCTATCATTACCATCAAAATNTGCAAAGAATAAATTTTTGTTTTACTTTGTTATGTAACTCTGCTTTTCATTCTTAACAGTTTATGATAAAAACAAGAATTTAAATGTACAATATCTAAAAATATTACTTCTAGTATTGCATGACTATTTACCCCTTTTTTGGAGGGAGATACACAGCCTGTTTATCAGCTTAATTTTCTTGTACAATAGAGCTACGGAAAAAGCCCTTAGTGAAGTTAATTCTCCAACCACACAATGGCAGGCGAGAGAGTGGCCTTACCCCCTGGCACTGCTGAGAGTGATGTTACATAATGACATATACTGTATGTCACATCTATCTTGAGAGACACTGGGGTGCTCAGGCCACGTGGTAGGCATGCCTCTGGTTTTGTTCCAGCTTCGTCATTGTCTGCCCTGGTTCAGTTTATACCTATGAAGTCTCTCAGTAGAACTTTCCCTNCAGTCCCTGGCACAGCGGCCACTTTGCTTACCTCTTCATGGCCTTTCTTAAGGCAAAGGAGGTCTCCTTTCAGGGATTCCACGTGGGCCTCCAGATCTGATTTGCACAGGGTCAGTTCACCCAGGATCCCACGAAGGCCACTGATGTCATTCTCCACCAGCTGGCGAAGAGACAGTTCACTCTCATACCTTTCACAGCGAGAGAAAGAGAGGAGAGGGGCTGACTTGNCTAAACACTGAACAAAGTCCTGGGGTACAAGGGTGAGTGACATGTGGCCTCCAAGGAGCCACGTACCACAATTTCCTTTGCATTCCAAATGATGGTGAGTTTAAGTTTCAAACATTCTCAATTTAAAAAAAAGAAAAAAATCTCATACAGAGAATATTTTCTGTCTCATTGGAAGCCATTATTATTTTCAAATTAAATTNAAAATTTAACATGTAAATTGTATACATAAAGTACAGTGTGGTTTAAAAAGTAAATACAATTTGACTTACTTTGACCTAAAATCATCAGCAGCCAATTTGCAGTTGTCCACCTGTACGGCAAGTCTAGAATTCTCTGCCTTCGTGCACAGTATCTAAGAGGTAAAGCCATTACATTATCAACAGCTCTTTGGAAGAAACCCACATATCTCTTTTAACAGCCATGCCATTCATTAGCTTATGGAAGTCTTTGCAAGTTAGCATAGCATCGCTTTCAGTCTGGGTTTCCTATTAACTATCCCAGGAGGAAAACAGAAAGCCATGCAGTGCCAATTTAGAAACAAAATACAGAAATAAAAAGAGGTTCTCTTTCTACAGAAAAAAAAGATTTTATGTTGTTTTTCCAATTATGTGTGTGTGTGAGTGTGTGTGTGTGTGTGTGTGTGTGTGTGTGTAGACTTGTGCATTGCCTTAGGTGGTCAGAAGAGGATGTCAGCTCCTCAGGAGATGAAATTATAGGTGGTTGTGAGCTGCTGTACATGGGTGTTGGGACCTGAACTCAGGTTGCTCGTGAGCAGTACAATGCTGCTATCCACTGCTGAGCCATCTCTTCAGTTCAGGGTTTCCTTTACAAGTGACACAAGGCATTTTGCAATCATCATTGGCAGTTGAGCTTTGTTAGTTTCTTCCATTGCTAGTGTTTATTAGAGTTGGGTCTCTGTCTGTAGTCATAGACATTCATCAATCAAGAAAGAAGAGATGGCCTCGTCAGTAGAACATTTGCAACGTAAGTAGGAGGACCCAGGTTCAGTCCCGCAGAACTCGTGTAAAGAAAGCTAAGTATAGTGGTGTGTGCCTATTAATCCTTGTATGGGGGAGGTGGAGACAGTTGTATCCCTGGGACTCTCTGGCCAGCCAGTCACTCAAATCAGTGAGCTTTAGCTTCCTTAAGAGACTCTGTCTCAAAAAACAAGATGGGGAGTGGAAGACACTTGCCATTGACCTCCCGCCTCCTCATGCACATACATACATTCCCTCCATGCATGCACATACACCCACTTGCCCACCAACCCCACATGTATGCACACGTACACACAAAAAGAAAATGGCTACCTGGTGAACTAAAATAGATGGTGTTCAATATCTGTTTGATAAAGAACATACATATGCAATGATACATGCAGAGCAGGTTTGAGATGTCATGATTCAGTTTCTCCCTCTCTGTAGAGCAAAGTCNACAGAGAGATGACATTTCTATAGTCACTCAGTAGTTAGTGCTGAGATTGGGACAACTTTCTTGTCATCTGTGGCCCCCCTTTTCTGGCAGCATGTTAGCTCTTGGAATCCCTCCTTCCTTTGTTTTACATCAACAAAGCACAGTATAACTATGAGAGAAATCAGAAATGGGAAACATTAGGGAATGAGACACACAACCTTTTGTTGGAGTTCTTCAATGGTGTCGAAGTATCGCTGATAATCCGGGCTCACCANTGGGGCATCGGGCTCGCCGCATTGCTCTCGGATCCTGCATTCCAGTTCCGCGTTGTTCTCCTCCAGGCTTCTCACCCTTTCCAGGTAGCTGGCCAGTCTGTCATTCAGGAACTGCATCGTCTCCTTCTCGTTGCTGTTGAACGCCCCTTCCTCACACCATGCACAGCTCCCCAGGCACGGACTGGTACAACCGCCAGCGAAGTAGCAGGGTGAGAGGTGAGTCCTGCAGAGGAAGCTCGGGGTCTGACATCTGGATGTGGCGCAGGTGCTGGGGAGGCAAGCTGTGTCGGTGGTGGGACAGGGTGAGGCAGCTGCGCATCCTGACGCCTCTGCACAGGGCTCAGAAGAGCAGCACCCAGGGGAGCTGTCGGAAGCCATCTTCTGAGAAGGAATGAACAGACTGGATGCAGTATTGCCGAGGTCTCGTCTCCAAACATCTCCTTCCCTTCTGACACCTTTATATCGCTCTTCAAATGGTTGTTTACAGCCACACCAGTGTTTTCTCTAGCACTGCAGGTGCCAGTTTTCCTACAAACATCTCATTAGTATTGTTTATTTACCGAGGAAGTTTTATGCCTCGTAAAAGAAGGATAACTTCAGGTTACTATATCAGGACTAACGCCATTTCCACATGCTGCTTGGATAAAATCCTTATTTTAGCAAATGGTCATAGGAAACATTATCCTTTTGAAAGAATAAGGAACCCAAGAGAAACTTTGAGTCACCAGTAATTATAGGTAGAGCTCATTAGAGATACAGAAAGTAATATTTCCATAGGTTTTGATTTTGCATATTGATTGCTCTTGTCTACTTTAAAAATGGACACCACGGCTCACTAAATTACATGTATTTGTTTGTGCTACCAACCACCATGAAAATGGTGGTTAGCAATCTTGAAGTGCTTGTGTGTGTGTGTATGTGTGTGTGTGTGTGTGTGTGTGTGTGTGTGCTTGGAGCAAGTGCTTACATAGCAGTAAAGAAAAAGGTATATACTGGGTGTAAAGCATGTGTGTTCATTTTATAGAACAATGGGGATAAGTTGTGCCCTTGTGAGCCAAAATATAACCTGGTTGTCAAGATCTGAATTGTGNTCTTTGGTTCTCCAAACTTTCAATCGCTAGCCAAGCACTAATCATGCCCAACCCCACTTAGTTTTTGAGATTGGATATGCTCAGAGTGGATGGTCACACACGTAAGCTTCGCCTTTTGTATTTCCATTTTAGATTCCTTATGTTATTTTTAAAAAGCTGTTATCATTTATTTATTTGGGTGTTGGGGCTCAAACATAAGGTATTCTTTATACTACATATATGATATACCTTAAACTACAACCCCAGTCCTTACCTATATTTCTAAGGACAGTGGAGATAGAAATTGCAATGGACATTTGGGAAAACTCATTGGTTATTCTTAGGAGTAGAGCCAAGGAAGCCACCGAAATCTAACAAGAGTCTATTCCCTCTCGTTTATTTAGGAAAGTCTCAATTTCATGAAGATTAAAAATATTGGAACTTAGGGGATGTGATTATGTAATGTCTGTTTCAAACAGCAGTTCCATTGAGTCAAAACCTCTGGTACGGAATCAGTTGGATGTGGATTTGAGACAGAACTTCTTTGTATTTGTTCTAGGACTGCACCTCTATTATAAAGCACAATTTCATGTTGTTTTTACTTTAATTGTGGTTTCTAATTCACCTTCAAAAGTACACAGAGAAAATTGCTTCCTGAGTCAATAAGAGCCCATCCCCTGAGTGTGTGTGTGTGTGTGTGTGTGTGTGTGTGCATGGTGTGAATGCAGGTGTGCATGTGTCTATGTGGAAGCCAGAGGTTAATTTGGGGGGTCTTAAACTGCTCTTTACCTTATTATTATTATTTTTTTTGAGACAGGGTCTCACTATATAGCTCTAGCTGACCTGGAACTCACTATACAATGGAGACCAGGCTAGCCTTCGACTCCTATTGATCCACCTGAACCTGTCACCCGAATGATATGATTAAAGGCATGTGCCACCTTTTTGAGACAAGGTCTCTCACNGAACCTGGAGCTCACTCATTCAGGTAGGCTGGATGGCCAGGGAGCTGTAGGAATCTTCTTGTCTCCCCCACCCCTGAACATTGGGATTATGGATGTACTGTTGTGCCCAGCTTTTGTGCTGAGAACTTGAACTCAAAACCTCAGGCTTGTGCAGCAGACTCTTTCCTGATCCAGTCATCTCCCTAGTCCCTTTAAGACTCTTTATAAGGAAAGAAAATCCATTAATCTGGTAAAGTGAAAATTTTCACAATCTAAAACACAGTTATCTGACCTTTTGAGCATTGCTTCCTAGGTAGCTGCCAACGGAAATAAAATTAGGAGAATGTACAAGTGTGTAAGATAATATCCTAGGGTTCCTATTTACAAGTTATTTGAATCCTCGTGTTACATATTCTTACAGCGGTTCCTGGTGTACTGATACTGTTCTGTAAAGGATGTGATGCAGAGGGTTCGAAAGCACACTTGAAAATATAAATACCTAAAATAAAATCACGCTCCAGGAGTACACTGATAAATAACATGTAAAATAGCTTTGAAGAGAAACTCTATTGACTACTGGTCATCTTTCATAGGCCTTGGTAATTTTTTAAATGTAATACTATGAAGCAGGGTGTGGTGATGAATGGCTGGAATCCTAACACTTGGGAGGCTGAGGCAGGGGAATTAGGAGTTGGAGGATGGTCTGAAATACATATCAAGAACCTGTTACAAAAACCACCTCCAAAAAAGTATTTTAATTTTAAATTATATTATGTTATTACTTTAAATTAACTCCAGAAAAAAGCAAGGAATATTTCCTTTGCCTTGAACTAAGTTCTGACTGGGGAGTTTTGGCTGCTGGTTATTACATCTGAGGGGCATGGCTATTCATTTCGGTCTTGATTAGACAGGCAGTTTTGTATAATAATGAACAGCTGTACTCTGAGAACATGGAAAGGGGCCAGGACACACTTCTGAAGCTAACACTCTCAGAAGAAGAGACCATTGGGAATGGAGGGAAACAAGCAGACATCATGAAAGTTCATGATGGCAAACATGGTTGTTCCATGTATGACGTTCCCTTGTTTTAGGGCACCCACTGACGCCCGCTGCCNGAGTCACTTTTAGAAAATCCGTTTTTATCTCTCACTGGTACAATCCAAACTGTCCGCCTTGGCAAACAGGATCTTCCTTCCGTGCTTGATAGCTACTCCATTGCCTTCCGCTCCTCTCACACACCCAAGCTCCCGCCGCTCTACAAGCTCATAGCGTTGATTCTCCTGCCCATCATTTCATGGCTCAACTTTCATGTNAAAACCTAAGGGAAATGCCATCCAGNGGCCTCAGGTTGGGATATCCCCATCAGACTCCTCACGCCAAGGCTCAGGGAGCNTTATGGAAGAGAGGAACAGAAAGACTGCAGGAGCCAGAGGTGGTAAATGATCACAAGGAGANGGCGTTNACAGGACACAGCAGAGCGGTTGCATGAGGAAATCAGTGGTTGTGACAGCATGCAGAAGACTCATGCAAGCTCAAGTNAGACCAAATCTGAGCATGGAGAAGAGAGGTGAGCACAGGGTCCCACGCCNAGTTGAGGAGCTTTTGGTAGCTGCTGGGAGAGGGAGAGAGGTTGACCACACTCCAGTGGAAAGCCANATATCCAAGGGTATATGGACAGCACAATTTGGACTTGATGGGTTTAAAAACAGAGGAGAGGGACACAGAGTTGGGTGATCAGGAAAGGGGGTATAGATATGGAAGGAGGGGATGAATATGATCAAAATATCTTATATGAAATTCTCAAAGAAAAATAAAAAAAATCACACACAAATTCATGAGTGAAATTTTTAAGGCTTATCGGTGTTTTTTCACAGAGTCTCTTTCCCCACTCCTTTTGACNTGTTCCGTGTCTCTCACATCATGCATCTCCACCCATTCATTTCCCCATCCCTGCACATCTGCCCTCTGCCCTTGTAACCTCTCCCCACAAAAAAATAAAATTAAAGGAAAAAAGAAAACAAGAGAAGGAAAAAATCAATCTGGTCATGGAAGCTGTAGTGTCTGACAGTGAGTCATGCAGTAAACCCTTTTGTCCATATATCTTTACGTGCAAGTGTTCATTGCAGAGTCATTGGTCCGGTCCGAGGCCTCTGGTTTCTGCTACACTATCGATGCTGGGNCCTCACNGGGACTCCTCTTGGTTATCCTGCTGTTGCCCTGTGTTGTGGAGATCCTGCAGCGTNGGGTCTGCAGGACTGGCCCCTTCATGTACTCCAGCAGATCACAGATGGGGTGGATGTTGGGGTGGATCAACTCATAACCCTGGTTCTTGGCCTGGATAGTTGCAGGGTTGGTCAGCCCGCCAACTCTTCCTTGTCCTCACCACCAGGGTGAGCTCTCCTGCATTGCCCTGGCAATGCAGCGATGAGCAAGAGGTGAGGCCAGTTCTCCTGCTTTCATGTGCTCTGGTTCGGATCTCCAACACCTACACTTCAGGGCCAGTTCTACTGTGTTGTCCAGGTGTGGCATAGGGGCCACCCTCCCAAGTGCTGCAGCTGATGAGGGGCAGGGACAACTCTCCTGCTCTTATGACATCAGGGCCAGCTCTCCCACCTGCCTCAGGCATTGATGGGTGTGTGTGGCATCTGTCTCCCACTCATGCTACCACATGACAGGCGATTAATGGGATACAGCTCTCCCTTGCTCACAACATCAGGGCTGGCTCACCCACGCCTCTGCCAATGGAGTTGATTCTATTGTGCTGCCCACACGAGGTGCAGGGCCTGCTGACAGTCTCTTTTAAGACATACTATGTCTTATCTCTAGTCCTTAGCATACAACAGACCATTAATAAGTGTTTGCTAAAGATAAATCCATTTACTTAAATAGGGACTTATGTTTTGAGACATAATTCTTTGCAAAAATTAATACTGAAGGCAAGGAAAATTGGCGGAGAATGAAGACTACCTCCCTGGTGGCCCTATTTTCATGTGACTGATTTAGATGTACATTTAGGTGTAACATCCTCATTCACTAACTGTATTTTCTTTTTCTAGGTATGGAACCCCTATTTAGGCCTTAACTTGTTTTCACCATAAAATGAGAAAATAATACCTGTGTTTTTTACTGTGTAGTTATCAACCAATAAACACCAAAATGTGTTTTACTTTGTAAAATTTAATACTGCTAAGTGATACATCTTGGTTCCNGATGACTGTATAACTGTTAACATGTTCACTTTCTTCCTTCAAGTTAATTTGTTAAGAAAACATTATATGTGGCTAGATGCAGGGTTGACAGAGCTATGTAGCCATCACCCTGGTCAAGACATTAACATTTCCCCATCACACTGGACTGTTATTTTGTGCCCTTTTTCACTTGGCTCCAAAGGTAAACATTACAGTGATTCCTGCTACCATGTATTCCTGTTCTATATTCTTGAATTTTNTGTATAAAGTCACACAGTGTGCATAATTTTGTGTCTAGTTTCCTTCAGTTAGGCTCTGCCCTTCAGTTCTCTGATGTTGCATCAGTATCTTGTTGAATTTTAAAAGTTCATTTTGTAATTTTGATTTTTTTTGGTCTCTTCTGTGGATGAATGTTATTTCCAGTTTGATGCTGTTATAAATAAAACTTCTAAAGCATTCATGTGCAATTATTTTTGTGGATGTATTTTTTCCTCTTCTCTTGGGTCGATATTAAAGTAGAATTGTTGAGCTGTGAGTAGGTATATATTTCTATATTTCTTTTTATAAGAAACTATCAGAGGCTGGAGAGATAGTGCAGCAGTTAAGAGCACTTTGTGCTCTCGCAGAGCACCTGAGTTTGGTTCCTAGCACCTGTGTCAGGCAGCTCACAACCACCTGTTACTCTAGTTCCAGAGGGTCTGACGCCCTCTTCTGGAATTTGCAGGCACCTACATTCATGTATACATACCCACACACAGATACAGATACAATATACCTAATTAAAAATAAAAATATTTTTAAATAAATAAAATAAATCTTAAAAAAGAAACTTCTGGACTTTTATCCTCAAAGGAATTATATTAATTTACACAACTGTAGCAAAATGTTTATGACAAATAACTTAAAATAAATTTATCTTGGCCCATGATTTCAGAAGTTTTGGTTCATGGTCACTTGGTCCTATCACTTTGAACCCATTCCAAAGGACATCATGGCAGAAAGTGAGGGATGGAGAAAAGAAAAAGCTGCTCACCATGTGGTGGTCAGGAAGCAGAAATGAGAGAGGAGGAGGATCCCAATATTTTTTGGATACACTCTGAGGGACTCCATTTCCTTGTAGTAGGCCATTCTTCCTAAAGTTTCTACTGCCTCCCAATATTGTCATCAACTGGGGACCAACCCTTCAACACACAAATTTGGGGAATATTTAATATTCAAACCGTAATGGGGTCACAGCACTCATGCTGCCATCAGTAATGGATGAGCTGTTTAGTCAGTCTGAGTTTTCTCCATTTGGTCTCATCAGTTGTTACAGTTTCAGACACTCTACCCTTTGGGAAGTGTTGCGCTGTGTTTTACATTTTTCTAGTAACTAATTATACGGAACCATTTCCCATGTCTTTTCTTTAACCGTTCATCTGCCGATGGCGTCTGGGATGTTCTGTTTCCTGGGTATGATGAGTAGTTCAGCAATAAACATGGATTAAAGCAGCTTGGACCAGACCATCAGTGAAGTCCACCTTCAAGCACACCTCTCTACTGGACTTGTACACGCTGGGTGTTGGTTACTTTTCTATTGCGGTCATTGATGAGAAGCGAATTTGGGGAGAAGGGGTTTATTTTGGCTCACAGTTCCAGAGGGATATAATCCATAATGGGGGGGGAGACATTGCAGCCAGAGTATGAGCCCAACCTGGCAGTCAGGAAGTGGAGAGAGAGAGAGAGGGAGAGAGAGAGAGAGAGAGAGAGAGAGAGAGAGAGAGAGAGAGAGAGAGA